>NW_026496841.1:0-19791 GCF_026875155.1 Cherax quadricarinatus | reverse complement strand
CATGTCACCCAAATTTTCCAGGCCCCCTTTTTTAATATGCAACAAATCTTACTACCAGCCAAGAACTTACTGATAAAAAATAATAAAGCACACAGCAAGGTACATATACTGAAAGTATTATATTCACAAGGAGTTTTATGTGACCCCCCTAAAATTTAAAACAAACTGCACACAAAAAAAAAAACCCTGGCAAAAAAAAAAAAGAGCTACTGCACTTGCAAAGGTAAATTACCCCAAAAATTTAGGGGCAAAACCCCCTAAAAACAGCAAATTGTACCTGCAAAGGGTAAATTATGCACAAAATATCAAGTTTAAATAAAAAAAAAAATCAACAATATGGTACAGAAAGGAAATGATTTATCGGGAGTAAATTTTTTAAAAACCCCCCAAAAACCCAGCAATAATACAGAAAGGTAAATTATTACGGATATTATTAAAAAACAACACCCTAAAAACCGAAAATGTTGCACACAAAAGTAATTATTCCGGGGGATTAATTAAAAAAAAACCCCCTAAAAACCAGCAATGTTGCACACAAAAGTAAATTATTCACAGGGTATTAATTAATAATAACACCCTAAAAACCACAATATTGAAAGCAAAGGAAAATTTATTTTTTTAGTGTGATGTTTTAGTGAATGTTTCCCTCTGACCAAACCAAAAAGAATGATTATTGACTTTCCAGGTTGAAACTTAATTTACACATAAAATTTAATTCTCCCTAACGGGCCCCATTTTATAAAAAAATATGGGATAGCTGGGGCTTACCCGGCTACGAGAAAAAGGTAAAAGTTCACATCTCAACCCAAACAGGCCACCCGGGGCTTCCAGTCAAAACAGAAAGCGCTAAACTATATGTGTTTTAAAGGGGGTTGGGTAACAAGGGTTAGGAAAAAAACCCCAATTAGGAAAAATATATCTATTTGTCACCAAAACAAAACAGAAACCCTTAATTCTAAAGCCAAAGAGGGTAAAAAAAAAAACAGCGGGCTAGAGGCCCAGCCCCCTAACCACTATCCCTGTCAGCGCCGGGCCCACTCTACCCCCCTTTCCCAAACCTCATTTCTTATTTCCTCACTCCCCCCACGCACCGACCAGACAGAGCCGGGGTGAACTACAGGTAACCGTATGGACCCTATGGTTGTTTTTCAGTAAACAAAATGATGCACAACTACAAAACTTATCTTAAATACAAGCATCCGACGCCACCCTTTACAACCCCTGCAAAACGTCACGTGACCCCCCAACCCACGTTTACTTGGTACCCAAATCCTTGGGGAAAAAAAAAATCTTAACAAAATATTTTAAAATTTACATTAGAGTACTTACAGACCCCCCAAATGCCTTTATCATTTATAAAATTTTTCCTTAAAATTATAAAATTCAATTTTAGGCACACTTCTCCCTATATATACATTACATGCATGCAAAACCCCTGCATAACAACCCCCAAAAAACTTAACAAAACACTGACAAACCTACTATATTAGTTGGTAGCAGAGCAGGTTTTGCGCAATTTAACATTAAGATAGAAAACACTCTAATTCCCAGACAAAATGAGGCAAATTCCTTGGCCTATACCCGACAAAAACCAAATTTCAGTACCCTACCAACACAAAAAACAAAAAAGTATCCAAAACGGTGGGATCCCCTCCAAGATACATACTATGTGCGCAAACTGCCCTTTCACACTTAAACCATTCATTATATATCCATTTCTCATCTATGCTATCTGTGCTTGGGGTTCAACTGCAGGGAAATCACCAAAAGCCAATAAAAACCAAACAAAAGGCCGCAGTAAATAAAACACTAAACCCATTTTCCGGCAAACCCTCCCCCCCCAGTTTAGAACATCCCCACTTATACTGTGCAATCTATGTCTACAGGACCTTAATTCCCAAAATTAAACCTTGACCTAAAACACTTTTTGATAGTTGCGAAAGGACCACAGGCATAACCCCCAGACACAAAATCTTTTTTACTTCCCCTGTTCGACTAAAACTTTACAAAAAAAACAATGTTTTTCAAAGGGCCTAAAATCGGAACACCCTACCTGAAAACGCTAGAACGCAGACACATTCATCACTTTTAAAACTACAGTTAGAAAACATTCTTTTCTCCCTGTCCCCCCCGACAACTAAAACATGATAACCACCCGGTGGTTCACAATTTCACTCATCACCCACGACCCCTAAACCCGAAAAACTAATTTAAATCCTAACAGTATAAGTTTGCCTATGATCTAAAAAAGACCCTTGTATTGTGCCAAGCAAAACATTCACTTGGGTAAACTCACAATTTGATGTAGCCACTTAGCCCCTTAATCCGTAATCTGTAAGGACATGTAAACCACACAATACTCAAAACCTTTAAAAAACCTCACATTGTAACCCTTTTGAGAATAAACTTTAATTGAATTGAACTGAATTGAATTTAATTTTTCAATTTTTATGGTTTAGTTTTCCCCCTAAAATCTTTTCTTTTTTTTCAAATAAAATAAAAATTTGTTAGTTCTTGGCATGTTGTAAAAACTCTGCCCTTTACTCCCCATAATCCCCAAAAAATTGGAATATTTCAAAAATGTACATCAGAATTAGAGAAATCATTATTTTACAAATTTTTTGAATATTTTTTCTCTTTAAATTTAATAATAAAAGGTCACCTTACCGAATAAGGTTAGTTCTTTCGAGATATTGGCCGGAAGTGGCCTGCCCCCGTCTCGAAAAAAAAAAATTTCGAAAACGCGTTTTTTTGGGGTGTATTTCTTAGTAAAAAGTGCTCTACGTTACCCCTCTTCGAAACACGTTTTTTTACACAAACAAAAAAATACAAGATGGAAAAAAGCAGTAATCAATTAATCGATTTTTGAGGTGGATCTTTTTTTTTTTTTTTTTTTTTTTTTTTTTTTTCCCTATCTGGTCATTTTATTCATTCTAAGTATATAACATATTTTTTTTTATTAAAGTGTTTATTATACATATTAGATCAATTCTGGAGATAAAAAAAACCCCAGAGTTGAATATAAGCTAATATAGGAATAATGAAGGTTTTCCCCCTGGGGTCTGGGGGGGTACTACCGAGTTTTTCCCCGATGGGCCCGATTGGTGGCACCTAGGATAAGTCCACCTTTTTTATATGATGCCAAATAGTCAATTATTTATTGAAAGAATAATGCAAAAAAAAGCGATAAAAAGCAAAGGAAAAAAAATTTCAAAAAATATATGGGCGTTAGCAGCGGCTCCCTACGCTGTCACGAAATGATAAAATGAAATAAATTTCTTTTGAAAAAGTGAAAAATTATTCTTGTACCAAAGTATTGCAAAAAGATTTAAATATTTTTCTATATGAATAACCAATTTCCAAACTTTCGATTTTTTTTTTTAAAAGGCGCGCGGAAAATTGCCTTGTCACCCCTTCAGGGGAGTACTGACAATGAAGGAACTCTGGAACCCTGTCTTTTGAAAGGCCATTTTTGGGAAGTGAAATAAAAACCCCCGTCTGAGAGGCTTTAGCATTTAACAGACGAGACTATCTGTTGGTGGGACTACCCGTTGGTTGGGACTACCTGTTTTGAGACTACTGCTGGGTTTAACTACCTGTCGGTTGAGACTACCCGTTGGGTTTGGGACAATTGTTGTTGGATACCTTTCGTTGGGACAACTTTTTGGGTTTTAAATATCTGTTGGTTTGGGGTACCCGCAGTTGAGAACCCCGTTGGTTGAGACTACCTGTTGGTTGGGACCCAGGGGTTTTGAGATATGTTTTTGAGACTACTTTGGTTGGGACACCCGTTGGGTTGGGTGTGTTTGGATTCCCGTTGGTTTAAACTACTGTTGGGTTGGGGCAACTTGTTGGTTGAACTACCTGTTGGTTGGGACTACCTGTTGGTTGAACTACCTGTTGGGTTTGGACTGGTGTTTGAGACTTCCTGTTGGGTTGAAACAAGTTGGTTGGGACAACTTGTTGGTTGAGACTCCCTTTTTAATGGACTACCTTTTGGGGGAATACCTTTTGGGTTTGGGGACTCCCTTTGGGTTTTAAATACCTGTTGGTTGGGACTAGGTGGGGGTTGGACTCCCTGTTGGTTGGACTACATTTGGTTGGGACAATTGTTGTTGAGATCCCTTTTGGGGTTGTACACCGTGGTTGAGCTCCCTGTTGGTTGAGACTACAGTTGGTTGGGACAACTTGTGGTTTTGAGACTCCCTTTGGTTGGGAATAGGTGTTGTTGGAACTCCCCTGGGGTTTGAGAATCCCTTTTTGGTTGGGACTAGGGTGTTGTTGAAATTACCTGTTGGTTGAGCTACAGTTGGTTGGGATACCTTTTTGGTTGAGACTCCCGTTGGTTGAGACTCATGGTTTGGGGACAATCTTTTGGTTGAGGACTACCTGTTGGTTTGGGACTAGGTGCTGTTGGATCCCTGTTGGTTGAGATACCTTTTGGGTTGGACTACCTTTTGGGTTTGGACTCCCTTTTGGGTTGAGACTCCCTGTTAGTTGGGATACCTTTTTGATTTTTAATGGGGATTCGCCTTTTGGGTTTTAGGTAAGAAATCTCATGGGCGGGTAGATAAATTACAGATAATGTGTGTAACGCCCTTGCAGCCGACTTCTCCTTGCTCACACCTTTTTAACATGACGACCGGCACCCCACTACCCTATGTAGGGTTTTTTGAATATGTCAGGTCACTCAATTGAATAGACAGTGATAGGCGGAGACGGTTGTCAGGGTCAACGGGCACAGTGGTTACTGGTAACGGGTTTACTATACGAAGCTCGGCACCTAAGATGTCATCCCGACTAAACTAATACAAACAGAGATGGAGGTATACGGCTTGGGCTTTCTATAAAATTCAAAGTACAAAAAACAAAAACTTATAACTACTAAGTAGAAAGGGGAATGAAGCTTACGAAAACTGAAACTGTAATCAATAAAAGGTATATATGTAAACTTAAAACCAAAAAATAAACAAAACAATCATCAGTGATAAAAAAAAAATTTGACGATCGACTGTATTCATGTGATCTAGGGATTCTGGGGAAGGAATATATCAAAAGAAGATGTTTAACAGAAGGCAGTTTTGGGGGCACTCAATCTAGACTGTTAATCTCGAATGCGGAGAAACATGAACACAAAAAAAAATTCTTAAATTTTCTGATAAGTTGATACTGTAATTATTTCTATACAGGTTATTTTTTTTTTAAACCCCAACTCTGCAGGGTGAGATTGACATTCAGAAGGGGTGTCATTTGGGGAGGATCAAACTCTGTGCATTGGCTAAATCTGTTTTTTGAGGAAATTTTGAATTGGAAGTTACAAATGATACTTGAGGATTTTCAAACCTGTCGTGACGGGGAAAAAGACATTCAGGTTGATCATCTGATGATATAGAGGAAGAGAGTAAGGTCAGGAGGATTGTCGAGTCTGTCACTTTTATCGGGTTGGAACATCATTATCATCACAACAACTTCATATATCCAAAAGCGATTCTTTATACTGACAGTACTAAGTCCCTAGTAAAAATTTAATGGAGGGAATTCTGAATGGATTTTTGAAAATTTGTGTACCTTTGTACAAGATCTCTAAATCTTAAACTAATTTATTACCAGTGTTTTATGTTCAACTACTCGTTTAAGGACCAATAAAATTTTGACAAGTTTTGGCATTGCAAAACGTTTGTTAAAGTTAATCACATAACTCCAAACCTACTTTGATTTTGGAGGGTTTTGATCGAGTTTTTTGCGATTTGAAAATTTTAGCTGTTATTTATAAAAGTGTTTCACGGATTCTTCAAAACACTTTGGCAAAGCTGTACGGGGATAAATATCGGGTTGAATTTGGTTTCGGATTAGAATATAAAAAATAAAAGGAAAACTTTATCTACACCGAAAAAAAAAAAAATTTTTAATGTGGAGTGTCCCCTTAGAAACATTGTAAGCAGTTTTTATAGCACACTGCACATCAGGTATAATTCACCCCAATTTCACTGTTGGGTTTGATAGTGGCTCTCAAACATCAAGTACTTTTTTTTGGGTTCGTTCCGCAAAACCATTCGGGCAGGAATGAAGGAAAAAATGGTGGTTTTAGGTTGGGGTACAAGGTACCAAATTTTCGAATCTCATTACAAATTCACCCCCTTTAAATCTGTTACTAGGGGACTTAGGAGTGGTATGCCTGCAGATAATGCTTTCTTTAAACCTTTAGGTATTTCCCGGCATTTTTATCTGCAATGGAACTAACTACAATATTGGTGAAATGGTTCCCAAACACACAGATGTTTGTTGCCTTGGGGGAACTTTGGGAAAATTTAGTTAAAAAATCTAGCCATCTTTTTCCCAAGGTTCGTATATTTGGGATATACTTGGATTGGGTTGGGCCCATAGCTTCCTTTATTTGCATCAGAACTACATTCTTAACATACTCAGAAAAATCTTTTCCCAATAAAGGCCAAAAGATTCAATCGGGCTTTTTTACTGAACGATCCATACCAGGGTGTGCAACACCGGTACATCGTAAACTAGCTGTAAGGCTACATTCACTATGACTGGGAATTACTAAGGGTATACTCTTCTGTAGGAGACCCAATGGGCTGTTCGATACGTAATTTTTGGTTCATGACAAAGTATGATGGGTGCTGGTGGTTCACAGTCAGAATAAGATCTTCCGGGAGCAGGAATCAAAATACCCCAGACCATGGGGTTCTGTTCTTGAGCATTTTTTTACATTTTCGCACTAAATGGGGGTCTGCGTTATACACTAACATGTCGCGATAAGGCCGCGATACATTTGACTTCCCGGGAAAAAGCTAAAAGTTGGGATTAAACTCTTGGATAGTAAAGGTCCATCTGGAAAACCTTCCAGTAGCTTGTTTGTTCGGGAAAAAGGGATCAGTGGGCATGTCTGAAAGACATAAAACAAGTATGAAAAAATAATGTCTGGGAAGTGTTTTAAAAGGGACCAAATTGTAAGCTTCTTGCTCAGTTACTGTAAAATTCGTTAGCCTTTGTAAGGACTCGGCTGCAAATGAAACTGCGTTGTACTTGCCATCGGTCTTCTGAGCTAGTACGGCACCTATCCCAATTGAACAGCATCAGTTGTCAGATAAAAGGGGCTTAAAAAAATCGGGAAATTTAAAAATTTGGGCAGAAGTTTAGTTTTTTCTTTTAGGGGTTTGGAATGCTCTTTCTTGGGGAAGGGCCCCAAACAAAAGGGCATTTTTTTAAACCAACTCGTTAGGGAGAGTATGGGAAAAAATTGGCAATGAAAGATCAAAAAAACCTCCTCCCACAAAGGACTTCGGCACACAGTTTTGGATTTGGGAAAAATTTAGTCGCATTTTAATTTTTACTTTGGTCAGTCGTCCCCCCTTTAGGAGTGACTTACGGCCCAAGAAACTTAATTTCTGATTAAAAAAATTGACTTTTAGACTTTTTTGTCTTTAAATTTGGTTTCTTAAGCTTCCCAAAGTACTACTCAAGTTTTTCAAGGTGTGTACCAGTCTTTAGGACATGACGTTTTACTCTTAAATACCCATAAGGCTTACCTAGAGACCTCTAAAGATATTAGTCATGACTTTGAAAACGTGTGGGGAAGACGTAATCCAAACCATACGGGGGAAATGATAATGACCTGTAGGGGTGGAGAATGAGTTTACCCTTTTGGGCTGCCCCGTGAAGAGGGACTTGCCAAAACCCCTTGTAACAAATTGGGGTTGAAAAGCTTTGTTATCCCCGATATTCGTAAAATCACCCATGGGGAGGGGAAAGCGATCTGGAATGGTTTTCCCCGGGCTTTTAAAACCCCCTAAAGTCAATACTGGGCGCCAATACCTCCTTCTTAGGTACTAGTATCAAAGGGTGTTTTCCCAGGGAAAAAATTGCTAGGTGCAATAACTCCATCTAAAGCATTTGATTGAAAATTTTTCTGCGACAGCAACTTTGAATGGGGCATTCTTACAGGTATTAGATAGGTCAGTACCGGGTTCAAGGGGAATACGATGGGACAATAATTTTTCGTTATACCCATCTTCTCCCCTGGTAAAGAAATAGTTTTAGGGGACGTTTGTTCAACAGAGTCAAAAAACGCTTGACTTCATCTGGGAAAGTCAGGGGAGTAAGTCTTTTTCCTCAACTGGTGGAACAGATTGTCCCGTGAAAGGGATGAGGTCTCCCCCCCCAGAAAAAGCACCCACCCATGGGCAGGTAAAAATACCTCTACCTGAACGGGTAAGGTAGTGAACAAGGTCAACAAGATTGGTATTTTCTCAGGCGAACACTGTGCCAGAAATGTTGGCCCCGGTAGAATATCTTACTTCTGTACAAAAAAAAAAGAAGGGGGGGGTTTAACAAATAGCCTTTTACTTTGCAAGAATCCTGTCAACTAGGCTTATCACCACTGGAACACTAGGAACAACAACAGAACTCTATGAGGCACTAGCCGCAACAGAAGTCTTTCTGCAGACGGCATGTGACACAACAAAGTGGGATTACTTTGCAAGTAAATTGTTTTCCCCACAAGGCATCCCCCGTGGAGAAAAACTACTCAATAGAGGCATTGCGGGAAGGTTGCCACTCAAGGCAAAACTGGTGTCCTCGGACACTTTAGGGATCGGACTTTCCCGCAAATCTGAAATATAGGTGGGAAAACTGATGGGAGTGACGAATTCCGTGCCCGACCGCTTTGGGGACGGTATGGAGAAAAGCTTACTTGGAAGGGGCTTAATCCGTACTCAAAATCTGCGCATAAACAGTTTCTGATCCAAAACTGGTAACCCCAGAATGGAACGACAGTCGTCAATTTTTGGGGATGCCATCGATAAGGGTCGGCAAATGCGTAAGCTCGAGGAAGCAAATCCCCGTAGAAGGTCACCAGGGGGAAAAAAATCTGGTCGACAAAAAAAGGAAGGGAAACAGGAAATCTCTACCTTTGGGTAGAAAAGGGTTAGGGGAAGTCCGACCTCGGACAGCAGGTGAGAACCAATACTCCATAAGGGGGGACACGTGTCGGTTTAAAGGAAGGACATTGAACTTTTTTCCTTAAACAAACTAACCTAATAATATTGCTTGGGCCCCAAGTCCATGAACAAATGAACGGGCCATTAAAACGATGTTTCACTATAGGGCCCCAGGTTCATTGGGGGTTTAAGTGAAACAAAAAGGTGGATTGTCCCTCAGAAAAAGATTTTTCACTTCATCCCCAAAATCTTATGTCAGAGACATGTGAAGCAAAATCATCAGCAGGATTTTCATTTCGAGATGCTTAAGGGTTCAAAGGAATTTTTGGGAAAGGGGATGGTGTACTATTATCACCTACTGTCCCAGGGGGGTTTGACTGGGGCGTCGAATTCCCCGAAAATTGGGAAGAACGAGCCTGGTTCTGGTTAGTTTGAGAATTTTGGGAATGAGCCCGGTTTGGTTATTTTGAGAACCACGATATCTGTTTGCTCTAGGGGGTTTTGCGGTTTGAACGGGCCCCGGAAAAACCCAGGTATGAAGGGTTTTAGAGAGATTCCCAGATGTGTCATGTCCATGTTTCTATGATAAATACGTAGGGGAAAATCGGGGACTTCATCAGTACCGGGGCTTTAGGGTAATACAAAATTAAAATTTCAATATGGCCCCGGAAACCACAGTTGTAACAATTCCGCCGATATGGTTACTGAATGTACTATGAATACTACGAGGTGTTAACGACCTGTACACTGGTTCTTGGTGATCTCTGAGATAGTTGACGACCACGATTTGTCTCTGTGGGGCAAAAAAAGGGTGGTGCAGGGTGGGCATATGTGTACATTACTTTTGATACAAGGGGAAAATCCTTGGGGGGACAAGGAACGTAAAAGATTTTGGGGTGTAATGGTTTCCATCGTACAGTTGGGGGATGAGCCCCCTAAACCACACAAAGGGGTGGCATTAGTTCTTAATTGCTCCAAAAGCTGCCAATTTAGCAAAGTGCTGTGATGGTTTTTTCCTCGTCAGGGACAAAAGATGATGATTGGACACATTGAAAATGATGATAAAAGTTTGTCAAAACTAAAGCAAATGCACTCAACGATTCATTACTCATGGGGAGCAATTTACTATTCCCTAAGAACGACATATGGATCAGCTGTTTTTACTGGGGCAAGGGAAAAAACAATCATTCCCATTGGAAAACTTAGTAAGTTCCTGAATCACGCATTCAAAGATCAACAACGTGAACAGCAGCAGGAGATCGATAAGACTTTTTTAGCAATCTGATAAAACTTTCCTTGAGGAGGGCCTTAAATGAGCACTTGCACTGAACGAATGTGCAAACCCTGCTTCAAGACTAGTACTGGGCCATTAATAAAGGAAAGGGATCGGGGAACACGAGTATAACTAAATATCTCGGTGTTGAGCGGTCTGTCAGTCATAAGGAACGTGAGGAAATGATGACAGGAGCAACTGCCCGGAGGTCTGAGTGTCACATTCCAAAAACACTTGACATGTGAGGACATAATGGGAAAGTGCACAGAACAAAAAAGGAAAAAAAAAAACAATAAAAATGAATAAATTCTAGAATTGAAATAAAAGTATGCAACGAAACCCGCAGAAGGAATAAAAAAAAAAAAGGGCTAAGATCACTGCAAGAGGAGGCAACCCCCAAGGTCAAGAAAAATTTTACATTGAAAAATCAAATAAAAATATTACTGGGGCGAATTAAAAAGCAAATGAGGCTTTACTCTTGCAAAAAAAGAAAAAAAATTAATTAAATTTTAAAACAAAGAAAAGTTAAAAAAAAATTTTTAAATTTTTAACGGGAAATTTAGATTTTCTAAAAATGCATAGACAAAATTTAAAAAATAATTCATAAAAATACAATAAAGAAAAAAAATTCACGCAGAACAAGTGCAACAAAATAAAGTTGAGAAATAATCACTGCAGTAATAAAGTGTCACTGGGAAAATCGGTTAAATAATTTAAAATTTAAAAAAAGAAGAAAAAAAAATGATTGAACATTTTAAAATCTTAATTTTTAAAAATTTGACAAAACAATTTACTCAAACAGATTTAAAAAAAACACTTTACGTTAAAAGAATTAAATTTCTCAAGAGTTTTTTTCAAAGAAAAAAAAAATATGAATAAAAAAAAACCCAAGGAACAAAAACGGGAAATTAAAAACTTACAGTGGCGGGCACACTTCATTATTATAAATATTCTTACAACAAAAACCTGCGTGATGATATGGGCAATACAACAAAATCTTGCTGTGATGAAAGACAAAAAAATTTGCTGGAAAAATAATGGTACACGTCGCAAAAAAATTTGGGAATGAGGACTGCTGGGATACGAAAAAAAGACACACATAGAAAAAATGGATAATTTAGTATATGGGGTGAAAAATCAGAAAACAATGACAATTACTGGGGGAAAACAAAGCGAAAGAATACAATAAAAAAAAAGAATCACTTCACACAAGTGACGACTGGTCATACACAATAATACTTACTAGAGACAGGGGAGCATAAAGAAAAAAAAAACCCGATAAAAAAATATAAGTAAGTGAAAACACTGAAAAAATTGTAAAAATAAAAGGTCAAAGGAAACACGAAAACCCAAGGTTTAGAGTACACAAGAAAAAATTTCTTAAAAAAGTCCACACGCAAAATTTTTTTTAAATCTAGAAAAAGACTCTAAATTATCACTGAAGTCTGTAGTAGTCGGGTGTTATGGTGATGGGGAGGTCTTTGGTTTTTCCGCGCGGGGACTGACGCCTCCTATACCCACTGTTGTGGAAAAAAATGCCTCACTCGGTGGACCCCAAATTTTGGGGTTTTTTTTCCCAATTTTGTGACCAAAAAAAGTATAGGACCCGGACAAGGGTGCAAAAAACCACAGGAATGAGGGGGATGGTGGGTTGTGGGGTGGTGGTGGTGGGGGTGGGGGAGGTGAGTGTGGTGGGGGAGAGACCTGCTGGGCACTGCCGCGCACCCCCCTTACCCCGAAGGGGCTTGATAAGCCACTCTATGCCACAGAATGGGAAAAAACCCCTCTTAGATCCAACAGGGGCACAAAGCGATTAGACAAAACTTCGAGGAAACTTGGTTCTTCTTTTCTGCGGGGTTTTTCTCTCTCGCCTGGGTTAGAAGCTGGGTTGCTGACTGGGGAACCCCACGAGAATGGGCTGACTAGAGAGGTAACGTGCAAAAAGCACGGAGGACTTGGATAAGGGGACACTGGATGATAGGCGCGGGATTCCTTCCCTCGGCTTATGATGGTTAATTCAAAATCCCGGGGCAAACCCCCCGGAGATTTAAGCAAATTTGCACACGAACAACCCGGAGCTTGAAAGGCTGCAAAAAGGGCTTCAGGGGAGGTGGTGAGTGAGGGTAGTGCTGGTGGTGCGGTTCCCCTTTGACCTGCGCTATCACAAACACCCTTCTAAGTCTTAAATTCCCCTTTTTAAAAACGTAAATCCACGCTCCAACGGTGCCACCATTTTTATGTGGGATTGACAGGGGGATTGGTAAAAAATTACTCAGTGGGTGGTTGTACGTAAAAATTAAGATAATGTCTGTAACGCCCTTGCAGCCGAAACCTTCTCCTTGTCCACTGAAACACGCTGACTGGCTGCCCACGTCCCCATTGGAGAGGGTCTTTGAATACGTGGTCAGCTAAATGAAAGACAGGACTCAGGCAGAGACGGTGGTCGTGAGCAAGGGCACGTGGTTACTGGTAAGGGTTACCTACTGAGAATTGCAGCTACCTTTTGGTTGAGCTAATGTTGGTTTAGAGTACCTTTTGGGGTTGAGACTCCCTGTTTGTTGAGACTACCTGTGGTTGCATACCTTTTGGTGTTCCAAAGGTGTAGAACTGTGGTCTAAAAACACGGGCGGTTTCCCAGGATAATGAGTGTGGAAAAGATGTGTAATGGGGGGTCAGCAAAACCCTCGGGCTGTCGGGGTACAATTTTAAATATTTTTAATCACCCCCAAGGGGGATAGAGAGATTTTCCCTGTGTATTTACTAAGTGAAAAGAAGAGTAAAAGGGAAAAGGTGAGGGGGGGTGGATTCCAGGATAATGGTATGGAAAAAAAAATGTGTAATGGGGGGCAGAAAACCCTCGGGGGTCAGGGTACATGTTTAATATGTTTAATCATCCCCAAAGGGGGTAGAGAGACTTATTTCTGTGTATTACAAAGAAAAAAAAGGGGGATATGATCACTTTGACCCCAAAACTCTGCCCCCCTGATAGATGGGAGGGGCAGTACAAAGGATTAGGTGAGGGGTACATGCTTGCTATCTCCGAGGGGTTTCCCCCCGGTTGCAGCTACTGAGCAAGTGCTACTTCTTCCCAACATGAGGGTTCAAAATGTGGTAATGGAAGCAGCTTAGCCGAACTGTCAGGGGGCTTTAAAAAACTGGGGGGGGTCTCCACGCACCCCCAAAGGGGTAGAGAAGTTTTTTTCTGTGATGGGAAGTAGTAAAAGGATTCAGGTGTTGGGTAGACTTAAAAATTTGGGGGGGGGTCTCTGAGGGAGGTTGAGCCAGCCTGCTGGCCCGGTTCACTGTTCTTTCGGGGTTCGGCGTGATTATCTGGCTGCGCTCGCTCTGGGGGTCCTTCGGGGGCATTGTGTGAAAAAAAGGATAATACCCTAATTTTTCAAAGGTGAAAACAAAGTCTCACTTAGCAAATATTTTAAAAATTTAAATTAATTTTTTTATTCCTCCTCTCCCCAGAAAGCTAGCTTCTAAGAGCATAAAAACTACGAGCGTGGCGGAAGTTACCTCTCTGCGTCGTGTTGACCCTGGGAAAAAATCTAACGGTTTTTTCCTTTTCCCCCGAAAATTGCAAATGCTCTCACTCTATTCCTTTTTTCGGATTCCTTTTTGTATCTTTACCCCCTCGTCTTCCCTCCATTGTCATCTGTTTTATCTTTAAAAAATTTAAAAAATTTTTTTCCCCGGCGTTGGAGACCTAGGTTACAGAGTGTAGGCATCAAAAGAAAAAGCGCTTTATCAAATGAGCTAAGACCTCTTTTCCCAGTGGTGATAGTGGTATCTGCCCTTTTAAAATTTTAAATTTTGGTATATTGAAAGGTATGTTTGAACCGTCTTCCAGACCTTCTAAATTTATTTTGAGTTAATTTTGTTGTTCAGACTGAGGAACTCCTTTTAAAAGCGTAGTGTGTTGTTATCTGTTTGCGGGATGCTATACATTTTGGGTTTAATGCAGACTATTTCGAAATAAGGCAGTCCCCCCCCTCATTTTTAAAGTAAGCCTAGAGTCCCTTCCTTGAGTCACTGTAGAGGGATGATTGGGGGAAAAATTAGATGTGTTACCATTCCTCGGTTCCTTCCGTTTTTCTCGTGGGTTTTTTGATGCCCTCTAACAGGAAATGACATATCGGTATCTGAATAGTTTAGTTTTATTTTGTCTTGGTTTTTTTGTTAAGAATATTACCAAAAATGGTGCGCTTAAATTTAGCAATTTAGTATCGGGTACCCTATAAAAATTAGGGAAGTGAGTTTTATGGCTGGCGTCCCCGTCGTAACCAATACTTGTTTCTAAAACTTTTGGTTTTTTAAATGTGGCCTTTGCTCACCGCCCGAAAAATGCTCTGCTGATGTTATGAGTTTCGTTTTGTTGGATATTTTGAGGATTAACAATGTCTTGCCGAAAAAGAATTGGTCAACAATTTAAAAAATCTTTTGAGGTCTTTACTGTGTACTATTACGTTGCCTACATTTTTTTCCCAAAAAGTCTGCCAGTTTTTTTCCATTGAAAATTTTCTATATGCTATGATTTTCTCAATTTGTGCTTTTCCCCAAAACACTGCAATAAAGACAATGATATTGGGTAGTTTTTTTGGGAGGGATGGTCCCCCAAAATTTTTAGTATTTTTTACGGGGTAGTTTTTGATTATGATGCCAATAGTGTTTGCTGTACTCATTTTGTCACCAATGTTACTGTTTGTGAAAAGGCAAGTGGCAAGTTCTGTGTAGAAGCTAATTCTGGGGCTTTAGAGGTCTATAAGAACCCGTAACCTTTTATGAGTTGAGATTCTTTGGAGAAGCCCGCCTTTCCCAAAAAAAATCACCATTTCTCGGGGAGAGTTTTCGAATGTTTGCGTAGGGCAGCCCCTCAGTCATGCAAAAACCCATAAAGAGAATTAAAATCCCAGTTAGCAAAAATTTATTCAGTTTTTTCATCAAAATTGGGTTTAATGAACTGGTTAGGGCTTGAGCAAACGTCCTAACACGGTGGTGAAGCCCCCTTTAATTAGACTGTATGATGTTAAAAACTCCTGATCAGAAATTAATTCAATTCCCCACCCACTTTTTTTAAAACAAGCTCTGGGCAAAACCGGGGAGAGAAACTAGTGAACAACCTCAATTATGATGTTTATAATAATTCCATGAAAAGGTGAATATGTCGCCAGAACCCACTAATACAGCTGGATATCTAGGAGTAGTCCCCTAGAGTTTGAAAGCTGTTTTCCCCCAACTAGATGAGCATGATCAAATTCTTTTTGGCAATATGTTTAGAAGAGAATTAGAAAGTTCTTTTTGGGGTAAAGTTTCTTTTCGAGCCTTTCTGGGGCTCCAATATTCAAAGGAACTTGTTTCCCGGTTAAAAGCATCCCCAACTTTCGGGGCGTAGATGGGGGTGATTTTGAAGATGTGCGCCTGAGCCAACTACCCAAAACCACGGCAAAAAGGTAGTTTCCCATAAAACGTAGTGTTTCCTATTTTACTTTTAGGAATTTATATCCCTGTTTCTTTAAAACATTGGTTGGGGTTTTTAACACTTAGTTCTTTAATTATAAAACCCATTTTTGAAGGGTTTATGAATAATAACAGGCAAATATTTCCCTGAATTTTTTTTTTTAAATGAAATTTTGCGAGGGCTCCTAAATAATTAGCCTTGGCAAAAAAATGGTTTTGATCCCTCACCTTTGGTTTGGTAAGAGTAAAGTCCTGTGCCCGAAGTTGACTTCTTTGTATGACAAAATGTATTGCTGCTCCTGGTCATATGAAGGGAAAAACAGGGGAGTGTTCATCTTTATCCAACCCCATAAAGACGAAAGTCTATGATACATTGATAAAATTTACACTGTCCCCCCCGAGGGAAATATCTATCTTTATAGTTTTATTTCTGTTATCACTATATACCCATAAGTTTTGCTATGTGTCTAGCTGTTATTACCCCTCTGGTTACGATTATCGGTAGCTTCAAATCCAAAAAGGGCAATTTGGAGGGAAGTAGCCCTTGTGGTATTTTTAAATTTGAAAACGCTTCCAGTGGGGGGAAATCAACTTTTGTTGGGTTGTCGATAAATTAAAGGATTTTTTAAGTTGCAAATGTATTATTCACTTAAAACAAACAAGCAAAAGTGCTTATTGCGTGAATGTTTTCTGGAAAAAACACATATATTTCTGGAAGTGTTTTATTAAAGCTAAATGAGTTTTTCCCAGCAAAACGGGGCACTACAGTGAAAATTTATACTACCCCGACGACTAAAATAGCATGATTGGTCCCTTCTGGAAGTTAAGCAATAAATAAATATTGTATTTTGTTGTCAGACTCGGTTTTTGGATGTCCTCCCTTGGCAGGGAGAGTCACTCGCGGTTTAAATTGACAAAATTTTGAAGGTATCAATCTAGTAAAACGTTGATTTTTACCAGCCCCGCCAAATCTACGACAGAAAAAGGACCCAGACATTTAATAAAACAGCTATTTTTTTCTCCCCTCGGGTTAAATATCTATTTTTTCCCCCGTAAGTGGGGATATTCTTTGTAGTCCCTAGGTATCAGCACTCCATTTTGCATATTACAAATGAAAACCCCTTTTATAATTGTATGAAGCCTGATCCCTGCCCCATGAAAATTTCAGTTTTTAAACGCGTGCTAAGGGACTCCCTCCAGACCGTAAAGGGGGCGAGTATATCACTCGTGAACTAGTTTCGCGGGGGAAAAATTTTAATGCTCACGACGTCATTTTCCAGTGGGGACTGTTGCGCAGAATAAGCCTCAGTTCGCATAAATCCTAAGAGTTTTCATAAAGTGCTCGTCCTGATAGAAAAGTGATAAAAAAGAATATATGCTGTATAAAAAATTGTTTCGAAGGTCTGAAGAAAAATATGGGGGCGTGTTTATGGAGTCAGGAATGAATTTTTTTCGACGAAGGCCTTGAAAACAAATTTTTTTGTTCTATTATATGAGGTTCCCCGAAAAGGGTTTTCCCATTTGTGGTTTTTGCTCTCTTCCTCATCCGAACTAAAATGTTTTTTTTTTCTTGAAAGTGAACCCTTTGTTAGAAGGAGGGGGAACCCCAAAAAAGGTAGTAATGATCCTTGGAAGAGGAGTGTCATTGTGGCGGCTGGTCTCATCCCCTGGGACCCGGCATCGGTCGACTTGCTCTTGTGGGAGTGTTAGGTCGAAAATTCGTCGGAGGACACACATTTCTGCATAAAATAAATTAGCGAAAGTTATTTATTATTCTTTTTTTTTGTTCATACAGCTAAAATTTTAACTCAAAACGATCTTTTAAAAAATGTTCTGTTAAAAAATAAAAGGGGGAAGCTAAGAAATTTTGGAATATGCAGTTTCCAAAAAAGATTTTTATTCTTGTTTAGTGAGATACTTTTTTAAAAAAATATCTTAAAAAAAGTTTGATGTTAAAAAATAAACGATTAAGAAAAGAGCGCTCACTCTTTTCCCTGGCCCCCCCCCCGGATCATCTGCTTGGAGATTGCCCCGCCCCAATGTTGGAAAAAAAAAATTTTTTGCTCAAAAAACTTATTTCATTATTGAAATAGAAATTTTTAAAAAAACATCAAATTTAGAGCAATAAACTGGTTTCCCACCTGTCACGCATTCCTGCGAGGCTGTGACATTCGCTACACACATGATAGCCCGCAGAAACTACAGGGGAATGTGTGTGGCTGATCCTGAGGGTACAATCGCCCCCATGGTGGCATCGCGAGTGGGGACGAGCCCTGCGTAAATACCACACGCTCTATTCTTAAATTTTTTATTTAAATTTTAGATAATATTTTTTAAACTCCCTGACAGAGAAGTTTTTACCTGCACTATTAAGCTGGTAACTTTCTTGAGTGGGGGAAGACCCCTTTCACCCCAGCGAAAAGGGGGAGCGTTTTTATAGCTCACTTTAGGTAGCGGCTCATAAGGTGCTTAATTTTCCCCCAAAATAGGGACGGTTTTTCACTAGTCTCTCTCTTTTTCACGAGAAAACTTTTAAACAAAAAAACCTGAAATTTTTATATATTTAAAATAATCTAGAAAAGATTTATATTTTAATAAAGTAGGAGGGATAAAATTGGGAAGAAAATTTTTCCCCAAAAGAAAAAATAAGTATTTGAGGGCAAGTAGGGAGGATTATGAAATTTCCATGTCTGGAATTTCCTATTTGTATAAAACCGGACGAGGGAATGATTACTTTAATTTATAGATTTTTTTCCTTTGCCAAAACAAATTTCTTAAAATAAAAATAATATAATAATAATTTTTCCCCCAAAAAAAAATAAATAAATGCCATCAGCTGGCAGAAAATGGTGGGGCCTGCTTTTCTTTTTCTGTGACCACCATTCTACCCCCCGCCCTGGTGTAGGGGGCCCGCCCCAGGAGTGAAAATGCGTAAAATCCAGACGACCTTTACGCGGTCAGGCTTTTTTTTTTATGGTCTCCTGGCGGGAGAAGGGGGCGCTGGCATTGTTATTTCATTTTTCCGGGGTAAATCCCCCCCCCCTCGCTTTGAACAAAAAGAAAAGGGTTTTTATATATAAGATGATTTTTCCCAAAAAGGGCTATTTGGATGGGGAAAAGGAAAGGTCTGTACCTTTACAGGGAAGATTGAAAATTTTCGAGAGCCCAAGAAACTTGTTTTTGGTTTTGCGGAGCAGGCAAAAAGCGTTAGTGGAGGTTTATGTCAGAAAAATGTGTTCTTTTGCGAAAATATCATTTCCCCTTGGTGATAAAACCCCCCTTGAAACAAATACTTCTTTAGTGAGAAAATCATTTTAGTGAACGGGGTTTATTAACCCCGGGGATTACCAAAATCCCCTTGAGACAGACAAAGCTTCTGTATATAATGATAACCTTTTTTTTTGAAACAGTTAAGAGTGATTTATAGCTAATAATTTATGAGGAAGCACGAGCAAAAATCTATCTCAAAATTTATTTCCAAAGGAAAATGCCTCGCACGATCTGCTTAATTGTAGCCAATATATTTTTTTAAGGGCAATGAGATCTGTCTCAGTTTGGGAAGTCTCGGGGACAAAATTTATGGAAAAAAAACTAGCTCCGAAATTTGTTGAGATATTCGTCACGTCCTGCAGAAAATCGGCTATCTTGGTTGATTTAACCACTCCAGAGAAATTCAATTACGAAATTTCATTACTGGGAGGGCAATGTGAAAATGTTACATGGTAAAACCAAAAGGCCTTAAATTAATAAAGGGAAAAATTTGAAAAAGTATATAGAGGGCTAATAGCCCGGGGCTTTACGGGAATGTTTAAAAAACTTTTTTTGAGTGGTAGGGAGAAAAAACGCCTTATTACTATAAAAAAATAGTGATTTTTCTCTCTTCTCGAGGGCCTATATTTGTTAAATTCAGCCCCTGCGATTTCCCAGAGGAAATTCATAGCCCCTGCCCCTCGCGTTTACTCACCTGCGATTGGCGGGAAAGACTTTATTACTTTTCCCCCAATGGCGGCATTAAATATATTTTGTTATGCATTGATGTCTTTTCAAGTTAATGAAGTTGGTAGGGCTAGTCAGAAAAAAAATCAAAAGCATCGTATCAGC
>NW_026496837.1:0-12586 GCF_026875155.1 Cherax quadricarinatus | reverse complement strand
AGCAAAAAAAAATAAAACAAAGGAGAATAAGTGAGGACAAAAGGAAACAACACACACACACCACACACACACACACCACACACACACCCACACACACACACACACAAAACACACACACACACACACACACAACCAACACACACACCCCACACACACACACACACCACACAACACACACACACAACACATCACACACACAAACACAACAAACACACATCACACACACACACACACACACACACACACACACACACACACACACACACACACACACACACACACAAAAAAGTGAAACAATCGTGTGACCATGAGAAAAATACAGTGTATAGGGTTACCATTATTAACGAAAAGAAATTGAGTGGATCTACGCCAAGACGTACATCGAACTGGACAATCTACAGGTTTGTACAAGACTAGTCCCAGAGCTACAGGGATTGTCCTAGAAGAAAGGTCGGGGGAAAATCGGCCTGACGACACTGGAGGACAGGAGGGTCAGGGGAGACATGATAACGACATTAAAATACTGCGCGGAATAGACGAGGTGGACAAAGACGGGAATGTTCCAGAGATGGGACACGACACAAGAGGTCACAATTGGAAGTTGAAGACTCAGATGAATCAAAGGGATGTTAGGAAGTATTTTCAGCAGTCAGAGTAGTCAGGCCATGGAATAGCCTAGAAAGTGATGTAGTGGAGGCAGGAACCATACATAGTTTTAAGGCGAGGTATGATAGAGCTCATGGGGCAGGGAGAGAGAGGACCTAGTAGCAATCAGCGAAGAGGCGGGGCCAGGAGCTGTGAATCGACCCCTGCAACCACAAATAGGTGAGTACAACTAGGTGAGTACACACACACACACACACACACACACAAACACACACACATTCACGCACACACCTACACACACACCTACACACACAACAGGCCTAGTGTCTAATCGACATGTGCCTAGGACAAAATGGTAACTAACACACACACATCACAGCGGGCGCCTGTGACGAGTGGGGTCCCACAGGGGTCAGTTCTAGGACCAGTGCTATTTTTGATATATGCGAACGACATGATGGAAGGAATAGACTCTGAAGTGTCCCTATTCGCAGATGATGTGAAGTTGATGAGAAGAATTAAATCGGATGAGGATGAGGCAGGACTGCAAAGAGACCTGGACAGGCTGGACATGTGGTCCCGAAACTGGCTGCTCGAATTCAACCCTGCCAAATGCAAAGTCATGAAGATTGGGGAGGGGCAAAGAAGACCCCAGATGGAGTATAGGCTAGGTGGACAAAGACTACAGACCTCACTCAGGGAGAAAGACCTTGGGGTGACCATAACACCGAGCACATCACTGGAGGCACACATCAACCAAATAACTGCTGCAGCATACGGACGCCTGGCAAACCTGAGAATAGCGTTCCGATACCTTAATAAGGAATCGTTCAAGACACTGTACACTGTGTATGTTAGGCCCATACTGGAGTATGTAGCACCAGTCTGGAACCCACACCTGGTCAAACACGTCAAGAAGTTAGAGAAAGTACAAAGGTTTGCAACAAGGCTAGTCCCAGAGCTCAGGGGAATGTCGTACGAGGAAAAGTTGAGGGAAATCGGACTGACGGCACAGGAGGAGAGAAGGGTCAGGGGAGACATGATAACGACATGCAAGATACTGCAGGGAATAGACAAGGTGGACAGAGATAGGATGTTCCAGAGAGGGGAACAGAAACAAGGGTCACAACTGGAAGCTGAAGACTCAGACGAGTCACAGGGACGTTAGGAAGTATTTCTTCAGTCATAGAGTCATCAGGAAGTGGAATAGCCTAGCAAGTGAAGTAGTGGAGGCAGGAACCATACATAGTTTTAAGAAGTGGTATGACAAAGCTCAGGAAGCAGAGAGGGAGAGGACCTAGTAGCGATCAGTGAAGAGGCGGGGCCAGGAGCTGAGTCTCGACCCCTGCAACCACAATTAGGTGAGTACACACACACACACCACAACACACACACACACACACACACACACACACACCACACACACACACACACACACATCACACGCACACACACATTCACGCACACACACACACGTGTACACACACACACATACACACACACACACACACACACACACCACACACACACACAAACACACACACACAAACACACATTCACGCACACACCTACACACACACAACAGGCCTAGTGTCTAATCGACATGTGCCTAGGAGAAAATGGTAACTAAAACAACACACACACACACACACACACACAACACACACACACACACACACACACACACACAACACATACACACACACACACATACATACACATACACACACACACACACACACACATACACACACACACACACATACACATACACACCATTGAACAAGGCGATTAACTTACTATAAGCAGGTCACAAGCATAGGCAACATTGGTAGGTAAGACACATAGGCAACAGTTAGGCAACTTTATTCCAAAACGTTTCGCCTACACAGTAGGCTTCTTCAGTCGAATACAGAAAGTAGGCAGGAACAGTAGAGATGTGAAGACATGTAATCATCCATCACCCTTGAAGTCGTAGAATTTGAGGTTGTCAGTCCCTCAGCCTGGAGAAGTTCAGTTCCATAGTCAGCCTGGAGAAGTTCAGTTCCATAGTCAGCCTGGAGAAGTTCAGTTCCTGACTATGGAACTGAACTTCTCCAGGCTGAGGGACTGACAACCTCAAATTCTACGACTTCAAGGGTGATGGACTGATTACATCGTCCTTCACATCTCTACTGTTCCTGCCTACTTTCTGTATTCGACGAAGAAGCCTACTGTGTAGGCGAAACGTTTCTGAATAAAGTTGCCTAACTGTTGCTATTGCTTACCTACCAAACCCGTCGGTATTGTATACCATTTTTAGTTCATAGGCAACATTGAAAAAGGTGAGCATAAGTCCCCAGGGGGGTGGGGGCAGGTCACAAAAACCCCCAAAAAAAAAAAAAAACCCAAAAAAACCCAAAAAAAAGGGGGGTTTTTTAAAGGGGGGGGAAAAAAAACCCCCCCCAAAAAACCCCCCAAAAAAACCCAAAAAAAAACCCCAAAAAAACCCCAAAAAACCCCCAACCCCAAATTTTTTCCCCCAAAAAAAAACCCTTTTTCCCCCTTCCTTTTTTCCCCCCCCTTTTTAAAAAAAACCCCCTTTAAAAAGGGGGGGGGGGGGGTTTTAAAAAAAACCCCAACTTTTGGCCTTTTTTCCCCAAAAAAAAAAAAGGGGTTAAGGAAAAAGTTATTTTTGGGGGGGGTTTGGGAGGGGCCCCCTTGGGAAAAAAACCGGGGCCCCAAAATTAAGAAAAAACCCCCAAAAAATTTTTAAAAAAATTAAAAAAAAAAAAACCCCCCAAAAACCCAAAAAAATTTTTTTCCCAAAAAAAAAAAAAAAAAAAATTTTTTCCCCCCCCCCCCCGGGAACCCAAAAACCCAAAAAAAAAAAAAAAAACCCCCAAAAACCCCCCCCCCAATTTTTTATTTTTCCAAAAAAAAAAAAAAAAAAAAGGGGGGGGGCCCCCCCCTTTTTGGGAAAAAAAAAAAACCCCCCCAAAAAAAAACCCCCCCCCCCCTAAAAACCCAACAAAACCCCCCCCCCCCAAAAAAAACCCCCCCAAAACCCCCCCCCAAAAAACCCCCCCCCCCCCCCCCCCCCCCCCCCCCCCCCCCCCCCCCCCCCCCCCCCCCCCCCCCCCCCCCCCCCCCCCCCCCCCCCCCCCCCCCCCCCCCCCCCCCCCCCCGGGGCCCCCCCCCCCCCCCCCCCCCCCCCCCCCCCCCCCCCCCCCCCCCCCCCCCCCCCCCCCCCCCCCCCCCCCCCCCCCCCCCCCCCCCCCCCCCCCCCCCCCCCCCCCCCCCCCCCCCCCCCCCCCCCCCCCCCCCCCCCCCCCCCCCCCCCCCCCCCCCCCCCCCCCCAACCTCCCCCACCCCCCCTTTTTTCCCCCCCCCACCCCCCCCCCTTACCCCAAAAAAACCCAAAAACCCAAAAATGGGGAAAAAAAAAAGGGGGGGAAAAGAAAAAAAAAAGGGGGGGAAAGGGGAAAAAGGGGGCCCCCCCTTTAAAAAAAAAGGGGGGAAAAAAAAACTAGAAAAATTTGGGAAAGGGGGGGGGGGGAAAAAAAAAAAAGGGGGGGGGGGTTTAAAAGGGGCGGGGGGTACAGAGTTTAAAAAAACCTGAAAAATCTGAAAAAAAAAAAAAAATTTTGGGTTTAAAAGAACCCCCCCCAAAAAAGGGGGGGGGAAAAAGGGGGAAAAAAGGGGGGGGTTTTAAAAAGGGGGAAAATTTAAAAAAAAAAATTTTACGTGGAGCCCTAACAGACAAAAGGGCCCACGAAAAAAAAAAAAAAAACCCCCCCCCAAAAAAAAAAAAAAAAGGGGGAAAGGAAAGGGGGGGAAAAAAAAAAAAAAGGGAAAAAAGGGGGAAGGGGGGGGAAAAAGGGGGGGGCCCATTTTTGTGTATGGGTTTCCGGGGGGGGGAAAAAAAAAAAAAAGGGAAAAAAAAAAAAAGAAACATAAAAAAAAGAAAAGAAAAAAAAAAAAAAAAAAGGGGGGGGGTTTTTTAAAAAAAAAACCCCGGAAAGGAAAAAAAAAAGGGCCCCCCCCGGGAAAAAAAAAACCCCCCCCAAAAAGGAGGGGGGAAAAAAAAAAAAAACAAAAAAAGGGGAAAAAAAAGGGGGGAAAAAGGGGGGGAAAGGGGGGGGGGGGCCCAAAAAAAAGGAAAAAAAAAAACCCCCCCCTTTTTTTTTTCCCCCCCAAAAACCCAACCCCAAAAACCCCAAAAAAAAAAAACCCCCCCAAAAAAACCCCCAACCCCAAAAAATTAAAAACCCCCCCAAAAACCCCAAATTTTCCCCCCCCCCCCCCCCCAAAAAAACCCCCCCAAGAAAAAAAAAGGGGGGGGTTTTAAAAGGGAAAAAAAAAAAAGGGGGGGGGGGGAAAAAAGAAAAAAACCCCCCCCAAAAAAAAAAAAAAAACCCCCCAAAAAAAAAAATTTTTTATCCAAACCCAAAAAAAGGGGGAAAGGGGGGGGGGGGGGGGGGCCCCAAAAAAACCAGGGGGTTTTTAAAAAAGGAAGGAAGGGGAACGGGGGGGAAAAAGGGAACAATCCAGGGCTGAGGGGGGATAAGGTGATAAAAACCGTAAAGTTTCAAACCCCCCACAGAACTGCAGGGGGTCAAGAGAAGAATATGATGAAGAACAGAGCAATGATCGACACACAAACCGAGGTGGCCCCGGAGAGCACACATGGGGGAGCAAAGTTACTAGTTATGGGGGGATTTCAATCACAAGGGGGGGGATTGAATGGGAAAAAATGGAGCCTCATGGGGCCCCCAAAAAATGGAGAGCCAAAAAGGGTGGATGTGGGACTGGAAAACCTCAGCATCAACATGTTTTGAGACACTACCAGAGAGAGAGGAGAGGATGAAAACCCGCAAAAGGGTGGACCTTGTATTCACCATGAGTAGTTTTTGGAAAATTTGAGGGTATCATGTATGAAAGGGCCCCCGGGAGCTAGTGATCATTGGTTTTTATGTGGCCCTTGACTACATATTGAGCTCCAAATGGGGGGGAAGAGCAGGGAAAAAGGGGGGAAAAACCCAAATACAAAAGGGGGGAAATACTAGGCATGAGGGAAATTCCTTCAAAAACCTTTAGTGGGAGAGGGGAAAAGACAGGAAAACCAGTACAAGAAAAGATGGACAAAGTAGCAACCCAAAAAACAAGGAGGCAGAGGAGAGGTTTTTCCCAAGGGAAACAGAAATAAGGGGAAAAAACAGAAAAAGAGTCCTTTTGGGTTCCCCCCAAAGGGTTTGGGAGGCAAAAAATAGGTTTTACTAGAGAATGGAAAAAAGGGGGAGAAGCAGAAAAAATTTAGGAAAATAAGAAATCCGCCGAAAAAAAGCCAAACAAAAATTCACAGATAAGAAGGAGGCTCAGAGAAAATATGAAAAAGGGCATAGCATCAAAAATAAAAAACTGACCCAAATGTTGTACAGCCCCATCAGGGGGAAAACAAAGTCCCAAAGGGCCCCGGTAATCAGATGAGGGGAAAGGGGGAAGGGGGAAATTTACAAGAAAAAGCCAAGAGGTTTTGTCAGGAGCTCAAAACAAGATTTTAAAAAGGGATTTAAGTGGAAAACCCGTAAAGGGCCCAGGAAATCAGAAAAAAGGGGGGCCAAACCAAACAAGTGCTGGGTGAGGGATATTTAAAACCCAAAGGGGGGAGATTTAAGAAGTTGCTATGCGAACTTTACACCTCAAAGGGGTGGGGGCCAAAACAAAACTTTCCATGGGTCCCTTTAAAAAGGGAAACAGAGATATTGTGTGAGCCCTTAACAAAGATCTTTTAACACATTTATTTTAAACGGGGAAATCCCTGAGGGATGGAAAAAAGGCAAATGTAGTTTCCCAATTTTTAAAAAAGGGGGACAGACAGAGGCACTAAAATACAGACCTGTATCACTAACGTGTAAGTATGCAAGGTTTATGGGGAAATCATCAGGGGGAGGGTGGGGCACCTGGAAAGAAACCCAAATTTTATAATGACAACCAGCACGGTTTTAGGGAAGGAAAAACCGTGTCACAAAAAAACTAGAGTTTTTTTGACAAGGGGCCCGAAATAAGGGCAAGAGGAGAGGGGTGGTCGACTGGGATAATTTTTTTGGGCTGCAAAAGGCCCCCCTTTGACACAGTTCCTACAAGAGGTTTTCTTCAAAAGTAAAAGGATCAGGGACACATAAAGGAAAGGGATTTTCAATGGATCAGAGGGAAAATTTTTGCAGGGAGGCAACAACGAGTCATGGTACGGGGACGAGGTGTCAGAAATGGGCGGGCCCGTGACAAGCGGGGTTCCCCCAGGGGGCAGTCCAAAACCTGTGCTGTTCTTGGTATATGTGAACGACATAACGGAAAAGGGGTAGACTCAGAAATGGGCCCCTTTTTTTTGCAATGAATTCCCAAGTTAAAGGGGAAGAATCAAATCGGTGGGGGATCAGGCAGGACTACAAAAGACCTGGGGCAGGCTACAAGCCTGGTCCCGCAAAAATGCCTCCTTTAATTTAACCCTGCCAAAAACAAAATCAAGAAAATTGGGGAAAAGGGCCCAAAAAAGAAACCCCGCACAATTTTTTTTAGATGGCCAAAGACGCAAACCTCACCCAAAGGGAAAAGATCTGGGGGTGAAATATAGCACCCAGCAAATTCCCCGATGGCAAAATCAATCAGATAACTGCCAGCATACGGGGGGCCTGGCAAACTACGATAGCGTTTTCCCATACCTCAGAAGGATTCTTTAAGACTCTTTTAAACCCTTTACGTCCCGGCCCTACTGGAGTAAGCCACCAGTTTGGGGAAACCACCCCCTAGTCAAGACGTCAAAAAATTTGAGAACGTGGGAAAGGTTTTTCAAAAGGAAATATCCCCCGAGCTACGGGGGGTTGTCCTACAAGAAAAGGGTTTAGAAATCGGCCTGAAAGACACTGGGGACAGGGGGGGTCAGGGGGGAAAATTTATAACGACATATAAAATTTCTGGGGGGAAAAGACAAGGGGGGCAAAAACGGGGTGTTCCAGAGAAGGGACACAGACACAAGAGGTCCCCAATTGGAAATTGAAGACTCAGAGAATTCCAAAAGGGGGTTAGGAATTTTTTCCCTTTAGTCATAGAGTAGTCAGGCCGTGAATTTGCCCAGAAATTTTACGTAGTGGAGGGGGAACCATTAAAATTTTTTTAAGGTTTAGGTATGATAGAGCTCTTGGGGGAAGGGGGAAAAGAGAGGACCTAAAAGGGAATCAGCGAAGGGCGGGGCCAGGAGCTGTGAATCGACCCCTGCAACCCCAAATAGTGAGTACAAATAGGTGGAAAAACACACACCCCACACCACCACACACACACACACACACACCAACACACGTTCTTGAGTATTCCTAATCATTCCCCTAAAAAAATATCTGTTACCTGACTGGCTATATTTTTTAGTTTTAATAAATAAAGTATTTGGGAGCTGACCAACCTCCGGCGGCCCGGTTTTTTTCCCCAGGTGGGGTCAGGTTAACCCCATTTCGGGGAAGTGGGTAGATTATCACCTCCCATTCCCTTGGGGTGATGGATGTGGTCGGTGCGCCTCTTGAGGTGGAAAAAAAGAGAGAGAAGGAAAGAGAGAAAGAGAGGAGAGAGAGAAGAAAAAAAGAAAGAGAGAGAGGGGGAAAGAGAAAGAGAAAAGGGGGAGAAGAGAGAGAGAGAGAGAGAGAGAGAGAGAAAGGAGAGAGGGAGAGAGAGAGAAAGAGAGAGAGAGAGAGGAAGAGAGAATCCATGGTCTTTAGACAGTCTGGATGGAAAAAATAATAGCATTTCAAAAGTTTTTGACACCTACACCCCCAGCCCAGCGCCGCTGCACCCCCCACCCAAAACCCCACCAGAGCCACCTTCAGCACCACCACCAGCGCCATCACCATCATTATCGTCGCCATACCTTAAAAAATCAGCAACACCCCACCGTCATCAGCATTAAAAGTCATTTCCGCCACCCCCGCCAATAACCAACCACCACTACCCCCAAACCCCCACCAACCACTACCACTGCCATTTAAACCCCCTCCCCCCAACCAGCCAACCCACTCACAACGTCAACCCCAAAAAATTTACATCTACACCCCCAGGGGGAATTAGAAAAGCCCTGGAGGCCACAAAAGATCTGCTCTTGGGGAAAGGCGTGCGCAGAGCCCAGCCTGCGACCCCTGGAAGCGGCGGATGCCCAGCCCATTTGCCTTGTGGACAGACAGCGGTTAAACCCTTAATAGTAATTGCAAGGCTCGGCCCCTTTCTTTAAAAAGCTTGTATCTGGGGTTTTGGGAAAATCAAAACCGCGTCTCCGCCCGCCCTCCTGACCTGCTCTGACGGTTTACTTGTTAGCGGAAAACAAATTTCCCCGGGCCTAACCGTCCCCCATTTTCAACTTTCGCTCAAAATTTGTCTGATTTTTTTCGTATTTAGGTAAATCGCTAAACCCATGTAGGTCTGAAGTAAAAAGGGTGGTGGAGGCTCGATATGCGTTTATTAAGTACTTTTAAAGCCCTACAAAACGGATGGGACTTGAATCATGACAGGTAGTCCTAAAACTAAAAGGCCAATGCGTTAACCACTGGCCAGCTGGCTTTGATAAGATTCATTCAATAGGGCCGGATCACCCGGGGTGGGCTCGTATCGGACTGCTTTCGGCCAGCAAAACAGTAGTTGATCAGGCCGTGATCCATCGGGAGGCCTGGTCGTGGAGGGGGCCCCGCGGGGGCGTTGTCCCCGGAAAAACCCTCCAGGTAACCTCCGGGTAGTTTTTATACCGAAAGGGCGGGGGTTTGCATTTAACCTACCCTAACCTAATGTATTTTTACAGACAAATTCTTCTAAATATATCATAGATCAGCTAAAATTGTTTAATATGCGAAAATTTAGTGAGAAAAATTTTTTCCCCATTTATTCAGATTGACTTTTCCTAATTATTGCATAAACAAATTCCCCGGAAATAATTCGCAAAACATTTTTCTGAACTTTACGAAAAAAAAAATTTTTTTTTTTTGTTGTGTTTTTTTTATTATTAATTACGTAAATTTTTTCTAAAATATATTTGTGGATTAGCAAAATTAAAATTTTGCTTGTTTAAAATTTAGGAAGTTTTCTAAAGGTTTTTTTTGGTGCAAAATTATTAATTTTGCATTAACGTAAATGAAAAAAATAATTTACATTTTAAGAGAAAATTTTTGAAAAGGACTTAAATTTTAAAAGAGTTTTTGCTAAGTGGCCAGTTTTTTCTATTCGGTACGATATATAATTATATTATATATATTATATATATATATATTATATATATATATTAAAATATATATATATAAATATATTTTTTATGCGCGCTTGGTCTGGGAAGGGGGTTGGGTTAAATTATGGGGGAATCAAAATTTAAATGGGGGTTGACAAGTTACTTTTTTTCTGAAAGTCTGTGCTTATGGAAGATTCTAAAGAAAAGTTGCAAAGGTTAGTGGACGAGTTTGGGGTGTGTGTAAAGGGTAGACAGTTGAAAGTGAACATAGATAAGAGTGTATCAAATGATTTAGATAAAAAAAAATGGATTCAAATTGAAGAGAGGGAGTAGGGGAAGAAGTGAATGTTCTCAGATATTTGGAGTTGATTGTCAGCGGATGGATTTATGAAGGATGAGGTTAACCATAGAATTGATGAAGGAAAAAAGGTTTGAGTGGTGTGTTGAGGTATATGTGGAAGCAAAAAATGTTATCTATGGAGGCAAAGAAGGGAATGTATGAAAGTATAGTAGTACCAACACTCTTATAGGGGGTGTGAAGCTTGGGTTGTGGATAGCAGCAGCGAGGGGGGCGGTTGGAGGCAGTGGAGTGTCCTGTCTAAGGGCAATGTGTGGTGTAAATATTATCCCAGAAAATTCGGAGTGTGGAAATTAGGAGAAGGTGTGGAGTTAATAAAAGTATTAGTCAGAGGGCAGAAGAGGGGTTGTTGAGGTGGTTTGGTCATTTAGAGAAAATGGATCAATTTAGAATGACATGGAGAGCGTAAGTCTGTAAGGGAAGGAAGGCGAGGTATGGGTCGTCTCGAAAAGGTTGGAGGGAGGGGTAAAAGGGGGTGTTGTGGGCGAGGGGTTTGGATTCCAGCAAGCGTGCGTGAGCGTGTTAGATAGGGGGTGAATGGAGACGAATGGTATTTGGGACCTGACGAGCTGCTTGGAGTGTGAGCAGGGTAATATTTAGTGAAAGGATTCAGGGAAACTATTTTATTTTATTAACCGGACTTGAGCCCTGGAAATGGGAAGTACAATGCCTGCACTCTAAAGGAAGGGGTTTGGGATAGGGGCAGTTTGGAGTGATATATTGTGTATTTTTTTTACGTATATATTTCTAAACTGTTGTATTCTGAGCACCTCTGCAAAAACAGTGATTATGTGTGAGTGAGGTGAAAGCGTTGAATGGTGATGGAGTATTTTCTTTTTTGGGGATTTTCTTTCTTTTTGGGTCACCCTGCCTCTGTGGGAGACGGCCGACGCTGAATATAATAATATATATTTATATATATATATTAATATATATATATATATATATATATATATATATATATAATTATATGCAAGGAATTCACGATAGCACGCGAAATATATACAAACACTGATCTCTGGCTGAAGGAGACTCGAACCTACGAACCTTAGGACAAGGTACGCATGCTTTACAATCTACCCACATGGACAATACCTTGGGGGTGTAGCATGCGCTACCAGTTTGATCCAAGGCAGCCAGCTTTCAGGAGAAGGCTTACAGCTTTTTCATTCATTCCCTGCATGCATCAGCCTTACTAGAGATTTGAAACACGCAAGGAATTTTCGCGAGAGCATGCGAAATATTCACAAACACTGATCTCTGGCTGAAGGAGACTCGAACCTACGAACCTTAGGAAAGGGTACGCAGTGCTTTTACCAATCTACCCACACTGAACAATACCTTGGCGTGTAGCATGCGCTACACGTTTGATCCAAGGCAGCCAGCTTTCAGGGAAGGCTTACAGTTTTTTCATCTCATCCCCTGCATGCATCAGCCTTACTAGAGATTTGAACAATGCAAGGAATTCGCGAGAGCATAACGTACCTTGTCTAAGGTTGTGGGTTTTCGAGTCTCCTTCAGCCAGAGATCAGTGTTTGTGGTATATTTCGCATGCTCTCGCGAATTCCTTGCATTGTTCAAATCTCTAGTAAGGCTGATGCATGCAGCGGATGAGATGAAAAAGCTGGGAAGCCTTCTCCCTGAAAGCTGGCTGCCTTGGATCAAACGTGTAGCGCATGCTACACGCCAAGGTATTGCCAGTTTTGGGTAGATTGGTAAAGCTCTAAGGTTCGTAGGTTCGAGTCTCCTTCAGCCAGAGATCAGTGTTTGTATATATATATATATATATATATATATATTATATATATATATAATATATATATATATATATATATATATATAACAACACTGCGTTAGTAAGGAGTCGAACCCCTGTTGTTTTGGCCCGCCTCATGGTGAGAGATAATGCATGACGCTTTAGACCACTAGACCACACAATCCTTAACAATGGTGCATCCAGCCAAGCTAGATGTTGCACCCACCATCGAAGGACCAACGGTGGTGTGGACGCCTCTGAGCTAATTTCATTTACTCCCCGTTTGTGTACTAGCTCACAAGCAGCATATTATATTATTGTACCCAAGGAAAAAGTGGTATTGATCAATAACAACAATCCATATATATATATATATATATATATATATATATATATATATAAAATATATATAATATATATATATATTATATATATATATACATATATATGCATACATACATACATACTTTGGGATAAGGGGCAGTCCTTCCAGAGATAGTCACAACTGATGAACTTGGAAGACATTTACAGCGATTCTGTAATTGCGAGAGTGCGTAATAATGCCAGCACACCATTGAGAATGCAAAGCCTCTCCTTTACGGCCGCCAGCGAACGAACTCGCTAAAGACCCCCC
>NW_026496830.1:0-20443 GCF_026875155.1 Cherax quadricarinatus | reverse complement strand
AAAAGGTTACTACACTTTTACCGGGAGTACACTGAACACTGTACTGGAGGTTAGTACCTGTAACACTGTACTGTGAGGTTAGTACACTGTACTGTGAGGTTAGACACTGTCTGTGAGGTTAGTCACACTGTAGGTTACTAATGTCCCGGGATACACTGAACACTGTACTGGGGTTGACACTGTAACACTGTACTGTGAGGTTGTAACTGAAATGTGAGGTTGTACACTGTACTTGAGGTTGCACTGTATGTGGGGTTACTGCACTGTACTGTAGGTTACTACACTGTACGTAGGTTACACACTTACTGGAGGTTAGTACAAAAAACCTATGTCTGGGGGAGCTACCCCTGTAAAAATGTACTGGATTTAGTACACTGTAACACTTACTGTGGGGTTTGTCCCTGTATTGTGAGGTTAGTTCATGTACTGTGAGGTTACTACATGACTGTGAGGTTAGTACATGTTTTGGAGGTTCTCACTGTACTGTAGGTTAGCACTGTACGTGGGTTAGTAACACGTATTGTAGTTATAACTGTACTGGGGTTATACACTGTACGTGAGGTTAGTACACTATTGGGGTTACAAACGTATGTGGGGTTTTAGTACACTGTATTGTGAGGTTAGTACACAAACACTCTGTGATTACTACACTTACTGTGGGGTTTTTAGTACCTACTGTGAGGTTAGTACACTGTCTGTGAGGTTCTACACTGACTGGGGTTAGTACAGTTTTGTGAGGTTGTACACTGTACTGGGGTTTTGTACATATGTGAGGTTCAACACTGTACTGTGAGGTTCTGCACTGTACTGTGAGGTTAGTCACAAACCACTGTGGGGTTACTACCTGACGTGGGTTGTACATAGTGGGGTTAGTACACTGTTGTGAGGTTACTACACTTACTGTGAGGTTAGTACACTGTACTGTAGGTTAGTACACTGTACCTGGATTTACCTGGAGATTTTTTGGGGGGGTCAACCCCCCCCGGGGCCCGGTCTGGACCGGGCCCCCTGGTATCAGCCCCTGATAAACCAGGCTGTTGCTGCTGGCTGCCCCAAAACCCAAACGTAGAGCCACACCCCGGCTGATCAGGAACTGACTTTAGGGTTTGTCCATCCCCGCTTGAAGATGCCAGGGATCTTTGGAACCCCCCCTTATGTGTGTTGGGGGGTGTTGAACAGTCTGGGGCCCTGACATTTTGTTGGTCCTTAAGTGCTAGTGACACCCCTGCTTTCATTGGGGGGTGGTGCATCGTCTGCCAAGTCTTTTGCTTTTGTATGAGTGATTTTTGTGTGCAAGTTCGGTCTAGTCCCTCTAGGATTTTCCAGGGTTTAAAAATCATTATCTCTCCCTCCTGCGTTCCAGGAAATACAGGTTTAGAAAACCTCAAGCGCTCCAGTAATTGAGTGTTTTATCTCCGTTATGCGCGCCGTGAAAGTTCTCTGTACATTTTCTAGGTCGGCAATTTCACCTGCCTTGAAAGGTGCTGTTAGAGTGCAGCAATATTCCAGCCTAGATAGAACAAGTGACCTGAAGAGTGTCATTATGGGCTTGGCTCCCTAGTTTTGAAGGTTCTCATTATCCTTTCCTGTCATTTTTCTTGCAGATGCGATTGATACAATGTTATGGTCCTTGAAGGTGAGATCCTCCGACATAATCACTCCCAGGTCTTGACGTTGGTGTCTCGCTCCTTTTTTGTGGCCAGATTTGTTTGTACTCTGATGAAGATTTAATTTCCTCATGTTTACCATTCTGAGTAATTGAAATTTTCTTTCGTTGAACTTCAATTGTTTTCCGCAGCCCACTGAAAGTTTTTGGTTGATGTCCCCCTGGAGCCTTGCAGTGTCTGCAATGGAAGACACGGGTCATGCAGATTGGGGTGTATCTGCAAAGGAAGACACGGTGCTGTGGGCTGACATCCTTGTCTATGTCGGATATGAGGATGAGGAACAAGATGGGAGCTAGTACTGTGCCTTGTGGAACAGAGCTTTTAAACCGTAGCTGCCTCGGACTTTACTCTGTTGACGACTATCTCTGTGTTTGTTAGTGAAAAAAATTATAGATCCATCGACCGACTTTTCCTGTTTTTCCCTTTAGCACGCATTTTGTGCGCTATTACGCCATGGTCACACTTGTCGAAGGCTTTTGCAAAGTCTGTATATATTACATCTGCATTCTTTTTGTCTTCTAGTGCATTTAGGACCTTGTCGTAGTGGATCCAATAGTTGAGACAGACAGGGGCGACCTGTTCTAAACCCATGTTGCCTGGGTTGTGTAATGATGGGTTTCTAGATGGGTGGTGATCTTGCTTCTTAGGACCCTTTCAAAGATTTTTATGATATGGGATTTTTAGTGCTATTGGTCTGTAGTTCTTTGCTGTTGCTTTACTGCCCCCTTTGTGGAGTGGGGCTATGTTCTGTTGTTTTTAGTAACTGAGGGACGACCCCCGTGTCCATGCTCCCTCTCCATAGGGATGGAAAAGGCCCGTGAGGGGCTTCTTGCAGTTCTTGATGAACACCCGAGTTCCATGAGTCTGGCCCGGGGGCAGAGTGCAGGGGCATGTCATTTATCCCCCGTTCAAAAGTCTTTGGGCGTCGGGATAACATGGGATAGGCTTGTTTAATAAAAATTTTTGGGGCTCTCTCTAAAAAATTATTTTGATCTTCGACCTCGTTGGTTAGCGGCTTGCTAAAAACGGGTCATTTTGGGGATTGAGTAGTCACTCATTTCCTTGCTGTCTTGTGGCCCCCATCTTTTTTAAAGTAGGGGCCCAAACTGGACTTTTGTTCTCGATTTTGATTGGCTAGAAAAATATTTGGGTTTCTTTCGATTTCAATTTGGCTTTCGTTCTTCCCGCGATTCTGACTCCTAAAGGATTTTTTTTGTTTAAAGTTCGATGCTTGTATTTCTCTGAAAAGTTTTCCCCCCTCCCCATTTCAGATAATTGCCCTCTTTTACCCGTCGTTATTCTTTTCCTCGCTGTAAGGGAGCGCTGTCTTTTTCTATTTTCATCTACCCCTCCTTTTTCTTGGGGAAAAACCCTTTGGAACTCGAGTGCCACCGAGTTAATCTGTTCAGGCAAAATTTGGGGGTCTGTGTTGCTAGGTATTTCCCACTTATATCGGTTAGGACTTGATTTACTATCCCATTTTTATGTTTTTTTTATTAAAGTTAAATTTGGTGAATGCTCCCCGTGACTAGTCTTTTTTGTCGTTGGGGCTCCCGCATACATGCTAACCTCAATTTTTTGTGTGTGGATATTTGTTTTTGATAGGGTTTAATTTCTTTCAGATCATCATTGTTATGAAAGAGGTCTGTGTTTCTCCCTCAAATAGGCTCTATTATTTGCTGGTTTTAAAATTGAATTTTGTGCAGAATTTAAAAAACTCGTGTGATTTTGAGGTTAGTCCTAACATTTTTACTGGAGGGTTTCTGCACTGTACTGTGAGGTTAGGGCACTATGTGAGGTTTGTACACTCCTGTGAGGGTTGAACACTGTACTGTGAAGTTTGTACACGTATGTGAGGTTGTACACAACCTGTACTGTGAGGTTTGACACTGTACTGTGGGTTAGTACACTTACTGTGAGGTTAGTACCTGTACTGTGGGTTACTACACTACTGTGGGTTAGTACACTGTACTGTGGGTTATACATTTTACTGTGAGGTTATACACTCCCTTTTATGGAGGTTATGCACTGTACTGTGAGGTTGTACACTAGTGGGTTAGTACACTGCACGTGAGGTTTTAAACACTGACGTGAAGTTAGTACATACTTGAGGTTAGTACACTGTACTGTGAGGTTAGTACTTTACTGTGAGGTTTGTAAAACTTAGGTTGTTTTTAGGTTAGACACTGTACTGTGAGGTTGTGCACTGTACTGTGAGGTTATACATGTACTGTGAGGTTTTGTACACTATTGAGTTAGTACACGTACGTAGGTTATACACAGTACGTGGGTTAGTACACTGTACTTTTAGTTTATACACTGCACTGACTGTGAGGTTGTACACACTGTTAGGTTACTACACTGTACTGTGAGGTTGACACATTTCTGTGAGGTTAGTACACTAACACTGTTACGAGGGTTACACACTGTTTGGAGGTTAGTAACCACTGGAGGTTAGTACACTGTACGGGGGTTACTCACTGACTGTGAGGTTAGTACACTAAAAACTGTACTTGAGGTTTTTTACATAACATTACTGTGAGGGTTTCTACACTAACACACTGTGAGGGTTTCCCTGTACTGTGAAGTTACTACACTAACACTATGGGAGGGTTGTACACTAACACTACTTGAGGGTTTCTACACAAAAACTGTACTGCAGGGTTGGACACTACGTGAGGTTAGTACACTAACACTGTACTTGAGGTTGTACACTAAAACTGTACGTGAGGTTAGTACATATGTGAGGTTACTCACTGTACTTTGAGGTTTTGTACCGTACTTGAGGGTTTACACTGTACGGAGGTTACTACCTGTACTTGAGGTTTTTAAATGTAACACTAGGAGGGGTTGTAAATTTTACTGTGAGGGTTGTACACAACACTACTTGAGGTTAGTACATGTACTTGAGGTTATCACTGTACGTGAGGTTTGTACACTACTGGAGGTTGTAAAAACCCTTTGTGGTTATACACGAACATGTACTTGAGGGGTTTGTACATACAGTGAGGTTTTGTACACGTAACATTTACTGGACGTTAGTACACTAACTTGACTTGAGGTTAGTACCGTAACCAATGTACGGGGGTTAGTACACGTACTGTGAGGTTATACAGTAACACTTACTGTGGGTTAGTACACTATAACACTATTGTGAGGGTTGTAAACTGTATGTGAGGTTGTACAAGTAACACTGTACTGTGAGGTTAGTACACTATAACACTACTGTATGTTGTTTTAAATTAAAACTGTACTGGGGTTAGTACACTGTATGTAGGTTAGTACCTGTACGTGGTTAGTACACTGTACTGTGGGGTTGTACACTTTTGGGGGTTAAAATGTTTTTGGGTTAGTACCCTGTACTGTGAGGTTATACACTGTACTGTGAGGTTTTGTACACTGTAAAAACTGTACTGTGAGGTTAGTACACTTAACACTGCGTGAGGTTGTACACTGAACTGTACTGAGGGTTATACACTGTAACACTGTACTGTGAGGTTTTACACTGTAAACTGTACTCTGAGGTTATGCACTGTAACCTGTACTTGAGGGTTTGTAACGTAACACTGTACTGGGTTAGACACTGTAAAAACTGTACTGTGAGGTTAGTTTTCACTGTAACATGTCGTGAGGTTGAACGTACTGGAGGGTTTGTACACGTACTGTGATTTTGTACACTGTAAATGTACTGTGAGGTTATACACTGTAACACGTACTGTGAGGTTGGTACACTGTACTGTAAGTTAGTACACCGTAACAAGTACTGTGAGGTTAGTACATTGTACTGGAGGTTAGTACACTACTGTGAGGTTACTAACTGTTGTGGGTTAGTACACTGTTCTTGGGTTTGTCACTAACACTGTACTGTGAGGTTTGTACACTGACAGGGGGGTTAGTACACTGTACTTGAGGGTTTGACACACTGTGAGGGGTTTGTACATACTGGAGGGTTAAACAATGTAACACTGTACGTGAGGGTTTGTACACTGTAAAAACTGTACTGTGAGGTTGACATACAGGAGGTTAGTACACTGAACATTGTATGTACGTTAGTCCTACATGTTCTGTGAGGTTGTAACTGTAAAAACGTACGTAGGGTTTTACATTATGTGGGTTAGTAACGTACTGTGAGGGTTTGTACACTGTATGTGAGGTAGTACACTGTAAATTTACTGTGACGTTAGTACAATGTAAAAACGTACTGTGAGGTTAGTACACTGTACACTGTACTGTGAGGTTGTACACTTAAAATTGTACTGTGGGCGTTAGTACACTGTAAAACTGTACGTGAGGTTTGACACTAACACTGTACTGTGAGGTTAGTACACTATAAAACTGTACTTTATGTTGTACACTGTAACACTGTACTATGAGGTTTTACACTGTAACACGACGTGAGGTTAGTACACTGTAGTAGGTTGTCTCGTAACAGACTGTGGGTTTTGTCACGGAACACTGTACTGTGAGGTTAGTACACTGTAACACTATACTGTGAGGTTAGTACAATGTACTGTGAGGTTAGTACAGTGTAACACTGTACTGTGAGTTTAGTACAGTGTAACACTGTACTGTGAGTTTAGTACACTGTAACATTGTACTGTGAGGTTAGTACACTGTACTGTGAGGTTAGTACACTGTACTGAGGTTAGTACACTATACTGTGAGGTTAGTACACTGTACTGTGAGGTTAGTACACCGTACTGTGAGATTAGTACACTGTACTGTAAGGTTAGTACACTATACTGTGAGGTTAGTACACTGTACTGTGAGGTTAGTACACTGTAACACTGTACTGTGAGGTTAGTACACTGTACTGTGAGGTTAGTACACTGTACTGTGAGGTTAGTACACTATACTCTGAGGTTAGTACACTGTACTGTGAGGTTAGTACACTGTAACACTATACTGTGAGGTTAGTACAATGTACTGTGAGGTTAGTACACTGTAACACTGTACTGTGAGTTTAGTACACTGTAACATTGTACTGTGAGGTTAGTACATTGTAACATTGTACTGTGAGGTTAGTACACTGTACTGTGAGGTTAGTACACTGTAACACTGTACTGTGAGGTTAGTACACTGTACTGTGAGGTTAGTACACTGTACCGTGAGGTTAGTACACTGTACTGTGAGGTTAGTACACTGTACTGTGAGGTTAGTACACTGTAACTACTGTGAGGTTAGTACAATGTACTGTGAGGTTAGTACACTGTAACACTGTACTGTGAGGTTAGTATACTGTAACACCGTACTGTGAGGTTAGTGCACTGTAACACTGTACTGTGAAGTTAGTACACTGTAACACTGTACTGTGAGGTTAGTACACTGTAACACTGTACTGTGAGGTTAGTATACTGTAACACTGTACTGTGAGGTTAGCATACTGTAACACTGTACTGTGAGGTTAGTACACTGTAACACTGTACTGAGGTTAGTACACTGTAACACTGTACTGTGAGGTTAGTACACTGTTTCTGTGAGGTTAGTACACTGTACTCTGAGGTTAGTACACTGTAACACTGTACTGTGAGGTTAGTACACTGTAACACTGTACTGTGAGGTTAGTACACTGTAACACTGTACTGTGAGGTTAGTGCACTGTAACACTGTACTGTTGAGATTTTTTGGCCTTACCTGCTGTGTTTAATTTATTATAAATATAAACACTTAGCTGATAAATGACAGCAAATCGTCTACACAGCCGCCCCTGCAGACGAGGTCTAGAAGCTGTCGAAACCATCACAACAGTGGGCTGTCAAGAGATACAATTTGTAAGTATAAATTACCCCTAGGGGGTGTTATGTCCAGCAGATTTCATTCGATGATGGCGGACGAAATAAACTTAACTTGCTTGGACTCAAAAGTCCACACCTACGCCAGTTAGGTTTGATTACAAACTCCTTTTGACTCAAGAAATTTTGGCAATCCCCCCCTGATCTACAAGAAAGTTCGTACAACCTTGCCTTCTTTGTAACGTGAGCTATGTGTTCTCAACACCTTTCGATAGATATCGGTGACGTGATAGAAGCTTGAAGTGTCCTTGGATGTCCACGTCATCCGTTGGTGCTAGGAAACGCACACTGGTACACTAATGTTTTCCACAAGATTCGTCTTTATATTGTTCACATTGTATCACAAGAAGAAGCTGATCACACTTCTCTTAAGAGTTTATGGTGTTTTGTGAGACACTTTAGTCACACTACGCACAGATCAGTGCTTTGCTGGGTTATCCTGGCCGTCAGTGTCTCGTAGTAGAGTCAAAGTTCGTGCTGCCAGACGCTACAGCGCTCCATGGCCGTCACTGCCCCCACACTAAAAAACAAAAAAAAACGCTGACCTATACCTTGCATCCTGGTCACCTCCTCGATGAAGTAAAGCAGAAATGTTTGTTGCTTTCTGTCTTAAGCAAGACACAATGTACACTAGTTTTAAAACTTGATGGTAATAAAGTGGGAGCAGATGTTTCCCTTAATTGTCCTGCTAAGTAAGAGATTACTGTCTCTTAATAAAAAATACACCGTTGCAACACCGGCTGCAAAAGAGCACGAGGTGCACTTGATTACATGGCATAGCATCTGTGATCAATTACTCCACTTCTAGCAGTAAACAAGACGCGCACTCCGCTCCCCCCTTCTGCGTGGCCCCTCAGGGCTGAAAGGCTGAAAGTGGCTGAAGATGGGCTGATAAAACCCCCCCCCCCTGGAGAAATTTTCTCCACACAGGGGGGCGGCGGAGGTTCGTTGCAGGTGAAATTTAATTCATCACGTAACATTAATTGATTTTCTTCTCACTCGCCACCACTGCTGCTTTCTTTCTGAACAGCTTTAGTCCGTGTGTACTTCTGGAAGAATCACTAATTTTGTTTTCAACACTGTGTAATGCTAACGGCACTAGTTTATTTATTGTCCTCTTATCACTACACCTTGCTCAAAACATCAACTGTCCCGGGATCCATTTGCATCAGGATATATGGTCAAAACAATTTTTCCAAGTGGCCCTTGGGACCTCGGACCATCATTGGTCCGTAATCACTATGTCACAGTCTTAAGACTTATGATTTTCGAACAACCAGCTCCATAGAAGTGGTCTCTCTCAATGAAGTGAGAATAGTCTTCCTCGCCAAATTTTTCTTCCCAACGTTCAATCACTTTAATGAAGTGTTTGAAAGTTACCCTCTGAGGTTGCTCTGGTTCGAAATAATAGGAATCCTCTATGAGTTTCTTTATCATTCCATGGGAGGAACAGTTGGAGCCTTCTGCCATGGGAGTAATGAGATGGACTAACACTTCAAAGTGTCCTGAGCATCGGTAACATCAGTTGAGGCGTTGTGACTCTATTGTTCCTATTTCCCAGTCCACAACTGTACACGAATTCTTCGATGTCTATGCGCGGACGATGAAGAGTCTTCCGGTTTACAAACGTTTTACAATGCCGATCATTCTTTCATAAAATCCGCCGTGCCATGGAGATTTAGGAGGAATGTATCTCCAACGACATCTGCGTTGATTCAGCATCTGTTGTACTTCTGGTTGATCAAAGATCTTGCTTATATAAGCAGCACCAGCAACAAAGTTCGTTGCATTATCTGAAATCATCAGTCTGGGACATGCCCTTCTGGCTGCAAACCTTCTGAATAATTTGATAAAGGTTTCAGCAGACATGTCAGTGGCTACTTCTAGATGTACTGCTCTAGTTGTAGCACAAGTGAACAAACAGATGTACACCTTGATGGGAACTTTGTCAACTGTTTTGGTTAAAATTATTGGTCCAGTGTAATCTACACCTGTCACCTCAAATGGAGTGATATGACAAACTCTTTCAGAGGGATATGGAGGTGGACCTGGATACTGACATACTCGCATATCGTAGTGACGACAAGTAATACAGTCCTTTATATGTTTTTTCACACTTTGTCGTCCTTGAGGTATCAAGTTGGATTGTAGTATATGACAAAGTGTGTCAGCTACCCCACCATGTAACACGTTACTGTGGGCGTTTTGCACATCAGTTTGGTTAGCCAATGATTCTTGGGGTTTAAATATTGGGAGGTTATGGCTTCTTTATGGTAGTTGAAGAATTATGAATTCTTCTCGACATATCATATTCTTTTCTGAGTCGAGATAAAGTCCTAAAGAATTAATCATAACGGTTTCTTTGCGGGGATTTATTATCTTGTGTTTCTAGTAATTTTTATTGTCTGTCAGTGAAAACATCTTTCTGTTTTAGTTTACCCAGTATTTAATGGGTTCAAGACCCTTCATTATCAGGTTTTTATTCTTTTAATGAATTTAGAAGACAAGAGCTGTAACTCTTAAGAGTTTACTCCAATAGATAGAGTAATTTGACTCCTTCATATGACCTATTTCTGTTGTGTCTGCAGTATTTACACAGTTATTTCTGCTGTGTTCAAGCAGACTCGTTTCTTCTGGCATTATCGTGAGCTTTTTGCTGAGCCAGTTATTTTCATCTAGAGAGCCAGTTCGGGTCCTGGAGCCATAATTTATTTATCCACAAATTTCTTGAGTGGGACACCACGTGACAACATGTAGCTGGACTTCTCTTGGGTAAGAGACCGTGAAGAAAGATATAACTCTCTGCACCTCTTTTAGTTCTGTTGCTACTCTGTTCTGTACTAGACCAAACTTACTCTTATTATGTCTTAACCACTGGAGAAAACTGCTTCATTATCACTCCAGATCCACGGTTTTCTCAAAATAGTGAGATGATTAAGCTACTTTGTGAGATAGGACAGTAATTTTGTACCTTATTAGAGTGCTGTCAGTTCCCAATTGTGGTAGTGTTCTGACCTTCAAGGGTGCGACCCTGGTCCTTTGAAGTATTAGTGCTACTCTCCTTCAGCATTACTCATGTAAGCTCTCTCGAGGCCATTACTCTGAGTTGACGCCACAGAAACCACATGTAATGGGTTATGGTTTCCCTCTTGAAACCTATTTGTCTGGAAATTTAAATTGATGAATAGTTGTTTAAAACTCCTTGTATATTCATCCGCATGCATTGACTCATATCTAGAGGTGCAAGTTATCATCACATCCTATTTTGAGCTTCCATGCATCTTGCATAAGCACTTTTACCTTTATGGTAATTGGTAAGACGAGTCCTAGAGGATTCAAAACATTGTGTACCTCAGACAAGTAAACTATAGTTTAGTGATTGGACTGCATGATTTATTGTTTATCTTTTTGAGACTCTAAGTATCTTTCATGTGTGTTCAATTAAGTCCCAGCATATTGTTTTGCAGCAGGAATTTCAGCTTCACAGCCGAAATCTTCTTTGATAAGTTCCTTAATTGCACTGAATTTGTATCTCCACTCCTTTGAGGCATATTTGGCTCTCTTTTCTTCTCCTTCGTTAGCTTCTCTGTATAAGGATTTCAACATTCCTCCTCTTTATTCACAGTTACCTGAAGATTGTCCACATAGAAACTTTTCTTATGACTTCTTTGAAGGGACTTCAGATTTATTTCAAAATGTGTATTTAGAGTGGCTTACTAGTAAGAATAGGATGGGATGTTGCACCAACAATACTGATTGGAAATAAACGATAAGTTTTCACAGGACTTGAGGATCATGTGGATTTTCAGGCCACAAGAATCGAGTTATAATACTCTATTTATTTCTTGTAGTCCTCTATTTTTTTTTTTACTCTTAAGGAAAGCTTTGGAATTATCAGCCGTTATGTAGGCTTTGGATTTGTGCGAAATTCATAGCACGTCTCCAAGTTCTCAAGTTAGTGAGGGTCCTCGGTCATCAGACAGTCATTAAGACTTGCTTATATCTTGCTTTGCACAGCGCTCTGCAATTATATACAACACGTAGTGGATGTGGTTTCAGAATCTTTTCTGACTCCATGGTGCGGGAGATAATGAGTTCTGTCTCAACTTATATTCGACCTATTTCCTCAATGAATTTATTGTCCGAACTGTTCTTGTATGATATTATATAGACAGTCAGAGCTCTGGAGCTTCTTACTGAGCTACTGCCGATTATTTGTGACTTTACATTTGTCCGAAAGCCATGGCGATAATTGCTAGGTTAGATTTGTGGTGGATTTACATTTCCATGGTAACCTAACCAATTACTGTCCATCTTCTATAAGTGACAGTGTCCAAATATTGGTTATAAGTCTGGACTCTTGTGGCTTGGGTTATTTACACTCAATATCCTTAATCGCATTATAACATCTCACAACTTATCAATGGTTCATTCATTTCTTCCAGTAATGAATAATTTTGCTGTGTACATGATCCAGCGGCGGTTCATTCGCGTAACTAGTAATTTGTCCACTGGAATCAATATCAGTTTCTTCCAACTTTGGAGAGGGAATGGGACCACATATTCATGTGGCCTCCTTGTCATGGTTTTCAGTAGAAATGAACTCTGTTGACTTACTATATTTTGCAACAAAAACAGTGCATAATAATCACATCCAATGATTAAATCAATTGGGGATTAATTGTGTCGTCTGTATGTCTTGGACAGGCTAAACTTGACTTAGCTGCATTTCAGTGCTGCAACTGTTTCTTTTAATCCCTGGATTCTGCACAGACCTTTTAGCAATCATTCACTACTCATAGTTTCTACTGCTTTTTTCCATGTTCCTAGATCCATATAGAAATGATTCTGGCTAGGTCATATGATCAGTTTTGACCAGAATTGTGGAAAAAACCAGCTATATCTAACTTGTATTTTGGCATAGGGTTGTTCTTATTCAGTCTTCTTGCAACACTGTTTTTCTTTTGAAGGACCTTTGTGTTGCCTTGATTCAAAAAATGTTAGCACATTGGTTTTGTGGAATTTATTAGATAACTCAACTCGAGCTATTAGGAAAGAAGAGCAGTGCTTTAAACTTATCTCTCACATTATAATGCTGTTGCTTGCTGATCTTCTGATTCTGTGGAAGTCTCGCTGCTGTTCAGGAAAAAGTATTTTGGGCATAATGACTGTATGATGCATACCCTTGCATTTATACAACATTCTTCAAGTGAGCATTTTTCCTCCTTGTGTTCACCTAAACACTTGATGGACCTTATAAGCTGAATGAAACACCGTTGTTTAGTGCCTCCTTGATGTGTATTAATGACTACAATTCTGATGCCCAAGTGTTACCATACTCAAAGTACACAATTTTGGATGTAGTACGTTTATGTAAGACAGTCTGTTTACTGGCTGTTGTATTCACAGCTTGATAATGCCTATATGGATTTCCCATTATGTGGTTTAAGTGGTTATTGTATAATCTTTTTATAAGTGTGTAGTAGAGGTCTGTTTGTTACATCCAACGGGATCTTTGTTGGATTTTCATCTTGTATCGTTGCTTGCATGCATGAAACTATTGTTTGTATATAACCATATTGCTCTAATTTCCTCAAAGTGAAATAGCGTGTATTGAACATAATTTTTAATTCGTTCAATTTGCTTTGTAGGTGACAACTTATCTTGTACAACATACCTGATAAACCAATCAAATTTGTCTTAGGTCATATTAGATCTAGAGATCTGAGCATACTATTGTTATGTGATTCTAAATGCCTGTAACGTCTGAAAAACAAGTTTGGTTGGCAGCCAAGCTTGATATTAATTATGACAATGTCTAAACTATAGCCTTGTCATCAGTAAATGTAATTGTCGTGATAGACATGTTAGGCTTTTGATAATTGCCTTTGACCACCGGAACTGACTTATATACAGTTCATTGGGTTCTCCCTTCACAAGAACATTTTAAGATAATTAAACTTAGCAATCTCTCTCTAGTCAGTTCGTGAATTTATATGGATGAAAAAACCACTAATGAATTTTCATAATTATGACCTTGGGAAAAATAGGTAATGACAATGTAGGTATGTAGCTTTGGTAAATGGGACACTTGTTGTTGGTACAGGGTAACAGGCTGTTTGACCACTAGTTACAGTAGGTCTTGTGGACAGTGTTTTGCGGCTAAGATAGAACTGTACCTCCTGTCCACATCAATTGTTTGAATTACTAAAAGTATCCTAAATCATTTTTAATTTCATTCTTCTGCTTGGTCTGATTCAAGATATTTATTTTCATAAATGGTGTTATAGTATGAATTAATTATTTGCCAGACGTTGTGTAAAAGAATTCGAAGTTGACCCTCACGTATCGATCAAAATCTATGTCTTGTATCTTGAGTTTATCCTATAAGACTGACAATAGATTTTTAAATTGTGTATTTAGTCTGTAAAGATCTGGAAACTGAGTTTTCAACCTAAGCCATTTTAATGGTATACTGAAAATTCTGCTCCTCAATTGAGTGTTTAAAAAACACTGTACTGCTATAACAGCTGAAAGTTTTGTTATGCATGTAGTCAGCTAATAATCGAGTCAGACACTACTACCAACTAAGCTTAACCTCAGGGTCAATGACCATGAAGGGTACACAGTAACGTGGCTGGTGATTTATGGATTGAATTTGCTGTGTCAGCCTGACCACGATGATTACTCATGAAACAATGTAATACACTTCATGCACTATCACTATGAATGTCACTGTATAACTGTAAATCACAGTGTTTATTACTATCACAATATAAGTGTCACTGTTAATATTTATTTGATAAAGCTTACATCTATATATATAAAGTTCCTTTAATATAACAGGTAGACTCTTTGAAGAAACCCAAACTTTAAACACAATCTTGACTTTAAATTTTTGTCTATAAAAACCATGTATTAACACTATCGTGTATATACACTCAGACAAACGGAACATACACTTGGGTTGCCTTGTTGTCCTTTATCAGCGACTTTCGAGATTGGAGCAGTGGTTGGAGGGTGTGGGTGGTCACACCCATCTCCAGTTTTCTTTGGCAGTGATACGCTGGGTTGAGCGCCCGTTTTTTCTTTTGGATTTGCCCATTCTCTCGTGATTGAGTCTGGAGGGACTAATTTATAAATGATATTATATGTAAAAACTCTAGTTTTACAGCTTTTTTTAAGGAACTTGGCTCATAGGTTATTTGTACACTGCACAGTACAACATATTTGGACCACAGTGTGGCCTTTTCCGGTCTCGCGGCACGCATCAATTATGTTGAGTAATGCTCGCTTTACCTGCTAAGATATTTATAAATATAAATATAGAATGAACACATAGCTGATTATAATAAGTCAGCAAATTCATCTACCAGCCGCCTGCAGACGACAGGTCTAGGAGCTGTCGAAACCATCTTTCAACGGGCTTTAAAGATTTATAATTGGTAAGATTCTTATATTACCTCCTAGGGGGTGTTATGTCAGCATTATATCCATTCACTGATGGCTGACAACGTACTATGTTTGGACTCAAAAGGTCCACACTCCTTACTGCCGGACTTAGGGTATTACAAACTCCTTGCGACTCAAGAAACTGCGCAAGTCCCCCGTACACAAGAAAATTTCTTAACATACCTTGCTCTTGTACGTTGAGCTATGGTGTTCCTTTCACACCTCGACAGGTATCTGGTGATGCTGGAAAGCTTGAAGTGTCCCTGGATGTCACGTCTTCCATTGTTCTAGGAAAACGACACTGGTACACTATTTCACAAGATTTGTCTCTATTGTTCACATCTTATCACAAGAAGAGCTGATCACACTTCTCTTCTTAAGCGTTTATGGTGTTTTGTGAGTACCCTTTGTTCACTCTAACGCACAGAATATTTGTTCTTTGTTGTTATCCTGGAGTCAGTGTCACTGTCCTCCGTTGAGTCAAAAGTAAACTGAAGAGCCACAGCGCCCCTGCGCCTCACTGCCCCTTGCACAAAAAAAAAGCTGACATGTATTTTGTGCTTCCTTGCACTTCTCGATGAAGCAAAGCAGAATGTTGATTCTTGCTGTCTTAATGCATAGACAACAATGTCCATCTCTCTTTACCATGGTAAAATAAAGTGGGAGCAGGATTTTCCTTCAATTGTCTGCTAAAGTAAGAGCTGTACTGTCGCTTATTAAAATATACACTCTGCAACACTCTGCAAGGAGCAGAGAGGTCACTTGACCACGTCAGATACTCGTATGGACATCTGTGTCAATACTCACTGTAGCAGTAAACCAAGACGCTTTGCCCTTCTGGAAGAGGGATGGGGACCCCTCAGGCTGAAAGGGGCTGAAGGGGGCTGATACCCCCTCCTGGAGAAAAATTTCTCCCACAATATATATAGAGTATACATATAACTATATAGATATATATATATATATATATATATTTATACTTTATTATATATATATATATATATAATACATACATAGGTAGTCGCCGAATGTAGGCAGATACTGCGATCTTGGCTTAAATAGCAAACGTCATCTTGCCATATAGGGAACGTGAAAATTTGTGTATTTTTAATTTCGCCAAAATCATTCTGAAGCTAACGAAAAAATTATATTTGATTGTGTTGCTTTTGTATTATACGTTAGATTGTGTTAACGAATCGCTGAAATTGTATCTTAGTTGAGACCTTGGTAATTAAAAATAAAATTGTTCTTGTAATAATAAGGTTAGGAAGTTTTCTAAGATTCTTTTGCGTAGCCAACAATTAAAATTTTTTACTATGAACATTACAACGAAAAATCTATCTTTAAACGTATTAAGAGAAAATTTCAGAAAAAGACTTAATTTTAACGAGTTCTTGCCTATTGACTAGTTTTACATATTCGGCCGGATTTTTATTTACATATGTCGTGCCCGATTGTAAAAAAGGTAAATTTAGAAGAATCATTCAAAATTAATTCCTTTTCTGAAAATTTTTCTCTTGTAGACGTTTTTAAGATATATGTTTTTTATTAATGTTATTCGTAAAAAATTTTATTTGCTCCAACAAGAATCTTAGAAAACTTACCTAATTATTCTTATAAACACAGAACAATTTTATTTTAGCCTAACCAATAAAATATAGTTTAAATTTCGTTTACAGTAATTTATACTAAACAAACACAGTGAAATATATTTTTTTCGTTAGTGTTACCAGAATGATTTGACGAAAGTATTGCATTACACAAATTTTCACTTGTCCTATATGGCCAAGATGAACGTTGACTATTTAAGCAGAATCGCAAGTTCTGCTTTTCGGCACGACATACTTATATATTATATAACTGTATATATATTATAATGATTATATATATATATATCATATATTTATCATTTAATTATATATATATAACATGTAAAGTATATATCTATATATATATATCATATATAGTTATATATAATAATCTAGGAGGTACCACCTCTAGAACTGTCCTGGGGACCCTCATCCTCAGATGAAATAGAAATAAACTTGCATCATGGAAAATCAAGGTTTTCCCTTTAGCAGTTTGATAATTTTCATCTACCACCCCCTATATTTCAAGTATGTTTTATTTACAAGACCCAAAATACATTGGCCAAACATTCACAAAAATACAACAGAATAGCAAAAAACAACATAGGTAACTCGGAGCTACACTCTGAATACTTCTCCAGCTCCCCATGCAGTGGGCCCACGAGCCCAGAATGCTGCAGGCATTTCCTCTCTGGATGCGCAACACTGAGTCTCTGAAGAGACAAGACTGGTCGCTCTGGTGGTCCTTGTTCTATGATGAGCTTTTTCACCCAGTCTACTTATTGAGGCAAATTTAAAGGCCACTATACCCTTGCTCCAAGGGGTCTCGTCCCTATTGGAATGAACAGTTATATTCAAAGGGGGGAGAAAGGTCTTCATATGTTCGGAATTCTTCTGGGTCTCCTGTGGGCTGGGCAGCTCCACCCTCTTCACTACGGAGTTATATGGCAAGTAGGTGTCTGCCAATGTGGCAGCACAGGTGTAGTCCCAGGCAATCTGCTTTCCATCCTTCCAGGGTAGCATAGTGGCTCCATCAGGACGCTTTTGACTTCTGTCAGACCTCTGTACTTGGGGTTCCCGTTGAGCTGGGCAACGGGCTGTGGCGAGGCTTCTCTTTATGATGTCACTGACCTCCTCATGTCTGGCATACTTCCCTTCTGCTGTGTGACACACAAGACCATGAAGTCCGAATTGATCAGCTGTCGCCCTGCCACAAATACACCTATGTTCGGTGAGGATGGGGGCGGCTAGGCGAAGAGCAACACCAATCCGAATGGCCTGTGGGTCGAGACGGGTTCCCAGGGAGGAATTGGGAACAGCTAACAGGAAATCTCCTGAGTGTGGTGCCTTCACTGCCAGGAGACGAGCTTTGTCCTTTCCTGAAGCATTGGAGAGCATTGTGTTGGCGATATTTTCCATGATCGGTTTGTCCCAGTGGGACTGTTTGTGCTGTTTGGGAGGAGCTGGTCTACTGGAGGAGTCTGTAAGGGTGTCCCACCAAATTGCTGCTTCAGTAAACCTGGGGTCTTGAGCTCCTACCACGTCTCTCAAGCGTTCGGGTACTATCTTCTTGACTAATGCACCGGAAGCCAAACACGAAGACAGAAAAGCACCCCTATACCTCCCAGTCGCACTGGGAGGGTTGCCTGATCCCATTGCTCATCCTCTAGTGACAGGTTCAGTGCCTTCTTAAAAGTTGATCTCAGGTGTGCGTCATATTCATCAAGTGTTGGGTTGTCAAAAGAGGGTGCACACCTCAAGAAGTAAGTGAGTCTTGGCATAGTAAGACACCTTGTGAGGAGATACAGAGCATCATGGGCATGAAGATCGCTTATTCTCTCCTCCATTCTCATCAGGTCATTCAATTTGTCCCTGAGGACAGTGTCGATGACCTGGTGACCCAGCGGTGCCCCCAAAAGGGGGTTGAGACTTCCAGGAGGATTCTTCGCACAGCATTGATTATTTCCTGATTTGCTGTGATGATTTCACACTTGGGGGGATTGAGGATGAGTCCCAAGTCTTCTCCCTGTGTTTTCACCAGTTGTAGGTCCCCCACCAGGGACTCTTCAGTACCTGCCAGAGTGTCGTCATCCAGGTACCAGATATTGAGCTCACTGCATAGGCCAAGCAGAAGAGAAGTGGAGCGAGTGGGTCACCCTGCTGAACACCCTCTGATGATTGAATTTCATGTTCTCCAAACAAAAGAATTGAGGGTTTGCTGTAGCCGGCTGAAATGAAGGGAAAAAGACTGGGGCACCGATCCCGAACAGCTGGCAAAACAGCATCTCTCTTCACCATATTAAAGGCATTTCTGAAATCAAGTTTGACTATGGCCTTGTCTTCTGGTAGGTCCCTGATGTAGGCCCTTGCGGCATGAGCTGCAGCTTCACTGCCTTGAGAGACCCCAAAGCCCAGTTGGTGTGGCTGGAGTAAAGGGCAGCTTCTAGGCGAATGTTTCCCCACTGCTGCTTTGGCAACGAGACGGCGAAGGGTGTTTCCAACTGCAATGGGTCTGATTCCTCCATCCCTCTTCTTCAAAGCACATAGTGAGGCTCCAAAAAAGAAAGGTTTAATTTCTTCTGGGATTCGCCCAGCCAGACAATTGTTGACGAAAGTTGTTAACTCGGTGAGAAGAACTGATGCAGATTCACCGATTACTGGATTTACCATCTCTTTGAGGTGCTGAGGTCGAATTCCAGTGTAACCTCCTGCAGATCCTGCTGGAAATGACACGATCGCCTTATAGACTTTCCGATTCTGGCAAAATTAATTGTTCAGTGATGGGGTCTTCCTCAGGGTTGTCGATGATGGCTATGGTGTCCCTGGTTGGATGCTTGTCTCTTAGTGTTTGGGGCCGTGGTCTCATCCTTGGGGGCTACAGTGTCATCACTTGTAATTATTCTTATTGCTCCCACTGTGTTACCTTCTTCGATTTTTTTTGCTAACCTGTGCACAAATTTTCTCATTTTCAGTGGGACTTTCTTGGGTCTACCTCTTTGATTCCTTCGATGATGGGGCAGAGGGACACAGTTGTCCGTTCTTGGGTAGTTGCGCACTGCCTTGATAACTGACGTGGTTAGCAGTTTGCCTCGTCTTTCAGGATCTGCAAGACAGACATTGCCGAACAAGAGTAGGTTTGCGCCATGCTTGGATGGTGCCTCGGGCTTCTAAGTGGTGGAACCTCCATTCACCCGCTTAAGAAGGTCTGTGAATTTCCCTGCTGCATATGGGCGAGCCACTTTAGGCAGCGGCAGCGGCAGCAGCGACTTCCAAGCTCCGTACTTTTCTCCAACTACCAGAGCTACCAATGCTCCTATGATGACCTAGTTACAAGCAAAACTGCACTACCCAACGTAGCACCCAGAATGACCAAAGATTACCAACAGTGAAACCTACAAATCGAAAAAATAGAGATCAAAGGAAGACTGCAAACTAACCGTAAGCAACACCCCGCTGCCAGCCGAACAACGTAACCCTAAGCTTTGTATACTACAACTTCTTCTTAACTACAACAATTCCTGTAGTATTATGAGGCGCAATCTAAGAGGAAACAGCACCAAGGCCAGCAAGAAAACACCGAAAAATCAACTATTCAACAAGTGTAGTCAGAGGAAAGCCGGCCCAGCAACCACCCCACTCACCACCACTCAAGGCCACACCACAACAATAACAACAAACATGGCTGCCACCAGCCCATCCTCCCCTCTCTTCCCCGGATTCAACCTACCAAGTAGTCTCTCAGGTATGACCAACGATCCAGATACCCTAAAGTCATGCATCTCCAACTTAGTTATTGAAAATATGAATCTTCGAGAGACGCTAGCAAAACAAGACACCAGGATGACACAACTCGAAAACAAAATCCTCAGTCTTGAACAAAAGTTTTCAACACCAGGAACGACTAACTGTGACAAGACACCAGACATCATAATAGCCATACCCA
>NW_026496828.1:0-14082 GCF_026875155.1 Cherax quadricarinatus | reverse complement strand
GTGTTTTTTGGGGGTTTTAGGCTGGAAAATTTTAAACCCACGTGTGGGGGCCCCCAATTGGAAACAGTCGACTGGTTGGAGAGAAAATTTGTAAGGGGGACAGTCAGCGCCTGCACAGCAATAGCGAAGTCATCAACATAGAGTGATGACCAAATATTTGAGGGAAAGGGACTAGAGGCCAAATCATTAATAGCAAGGAGAAAAAGTGTTGTGCTCAGAACACATCCCTGGGGGACACCTCAGCTTTGGATAAAGTCCGGGGAGAGCACATATTAACCCAAACAGGGAAAATGCCTGTCAGTTAAAAGTTCTTAAGGAAGGATGGTAGATTGCCTCGAAGGCCTAAGGGTGGGCTTGGGCTAAAATATTATACCTCAATTTTGTGTCATATGCCTTCTCAAGGTCAAAAAATAGGGCAATAACTGAGTGGTTATTCGCAAGGGCATTACGAACATACGTATCGAAGCGTAGTAAGGGGTCTATGGTAGAACGCCCCTTACAAAAAGCCATATTGACGAGGGGAGAGACTGTTGTGTGTCTCTAAATACCACACTAAACGTCTATTTACTAGGCGTTCCATTACTTTGCAAACTGCACTGGTAAGAGCAATGGGACGATAGTGGGAGGTTTCATGTCCCGTAGTGCCTGGTTTGCGGAAAGGAGAACAATGGCAGATTTCACAGCTGTGGAAGAACTCCTTGTGACCAAATAAGATTGTAAAGGCGTAATAGGACTGCAAGGGCTGACTGATGAAATTTGTTGTAGCATACGAATATGAATGTCGTCGGGCCCAGCTGCCGATGATCGACAAGCTGAGAGTGTTGCCTCCAGTTCTTGAAGTGAAAAAGGCACATTATACTGTTCTTCTCTGAGAGAAGAAAAGCCCAAAGGGGTGCTAACTCTCTGGCAGACTTTGAGGAAAGAAATGAGGGGCATAGATGGAGTCCCTGAGAAATATGGACCAGATGATTCCCAATTTCATTGGCAACATCTAGTGGGTTTGCTATATCAAAAACCGGGAAACCGCAAAAACAGGAGCCGGGTCAGGAGAATATTTACCACTCAGTTTTCGTACTTTTTTCCAGACTGCACTCATAGAGGAAGGAGAGGTGATGGTGGAGACATAATCTCGCCAGCAAGTGCATTTAGCGTCACGGATGACACAGCGACAATTGCACGCTTCTGTTTAAAATCAAGGAGTCGCTCTGTGGTTCTATTGTACCGGTACCTGCCCCATGCAGTGCGTTTCAAACGTACTGCAGGGAGCACAAGCAGGAGACCCCCAAGGCACGCATTTCTGAGAATGGGCCCGCCCGAAGTTTGGGGTATAGAATGAGAAGCTGTGGTGAAAACGGAGGATGGAAGAGTGTAAAAGCTCATCGATGGAGGACGAAGAAGGAACCTCTTTAAAAGCAGTTAGGTGTGAGTAAAGGTTCCAATTTGCCCCATTAAATTGCCAGCCCAAAAAAATTTGGCCAGGTGGGATGCGATGAGGGGCAATTTTGAAGGGGAAGTAAAAAGGATTGGGAAAAATAAACACTGTCATGAAAGCCCGGGAGAAAAAACCCAAGGAAAAGGTCAAATTTGCGGCGGAGGAAGAGCAGATGGAGATCAAAGCAGAAAAATTTATGAGCCCAAAGGGATAAAAAAATGGGTGTGAGAAACCTGTTTTTAAAAAAACATGGAGGGGGGGGGGGCAAAAAAAACCCTCAAACCCAAATTTCCCAAAACGGGAATCCCCAGGGGAAGCCCCCCCAGGGGAAAAATGGTGGGTTTTAAAAATCACCAAAAAAGAATTGGTGGCAAAAAATGACGAAAAAGAAAGGCAATTTCCAAAATTTAGATAATCCCCGAGAAGGAGGAGATATAAAGAACAGAGCGTTTACCTCCTTTTAAAGGTGGAAAAGGGGGTCCCGTTTTAATGCAGCGAAGAAAGAACACATAGCTGATAAATACGGAATATCATTTTGGTAGAAGAAGGGCACTTTTCTTTAAAGGGGCCCAACGGGGAAAAGGGAATCTGGAAAGAAAACAATAAATTATGCCTGAGAGGGGGAAAAGAAAAACAGCAGAGTGTTTTAAATTTTTAATTATAATAAAAAAAAAAGCCTAACCACAAGGACTAAACAGGGGTGCAGGGCGGGAAAGGAAGCGGGGGTTTTTCAGGTGCAAAAGGAAGTTTGGATAAATTTAAATAGGGTTGGGAAATAACAGGGGGGGTAGTGGAGGGTAAAAGGGGAAAGGGCAGCAAAGACGAACTAAAAGGGGTGGGGGGGAGTGGGGAAAAGTATAAATCAGATTTTGTGGGGGGAAAATCGTCGTTGTCAAAAGTCAATTAGAGAGCAGGTTTTAAAGGGGGGTTTCCATCAGCAAAAAGGGGAAAAGGTAAAGAGAGAGAGTAGAACAAGACGACATTGGGGGGAAAATTTCTGCGTGCTCGTTGAAAAGGGGGGGGCCCAGTCAAAACAGAATGTGGCTAATCGTTACTGGAACTTGACACTGCTCACAGAGAGGAACGGGGTTCCCTCCCCATGAGATACCCAGGAGTAAAAACGAGTGTGGCCAATGTAAAGGGCGGAGAGGGGTGGCCCCAAAACCTCGGCACTGATGACAAGAAGAGGCCCGTAACCTATGCTCGGTTCAATAAAAAGAATTTTTGTTACCGACAGGGTTGACCAACGTTTTCCCAAAGGGGGTGCAAAGGGGGTTTGGGCATTGCAGCAAAATAGTCCAGAAATGGAACACCTCAAAGGAAATTGGTAGGTCATGCACGTTTGACCGCGCAGCAGTGCCCTTGCCGTTCTTTCCCCTTACGTCAAACGTGACCGGGGACCCAAAAAAAAACAATACTTTATGTTTGGTAAGTTTACGGCGTGCCAAAGGGGATAGGGAGAACTAGGGGAGGGGAGATGTATCAAATTTTCGTATACCTTTTGAGAACAAAGGGGGGTCTAGACACTACAAAAATGACACGGGAAAAGATGCGAAAAACGAAAAAGTGCTGAAAGGAATTCCTTTCAGTTCAGAAAGAAAAAAATGCTAGCTGAAGATAGTAAATCCCCCCCGCACGCGCTGTCCGGAAACCCCTGGCGAACCCGGGACCCCGCCCTGAAACTTAACCTTTCTTTTGTACACAGCGGTGTCATGAAATGGGGGGGAAATGATCAAAAAAAAGAGAGGGGGAAAGCCACCGTGGGCAGTTGACTTTCGGCAAGGGAGTGAGAAAGAAAAACCCCAAAACAGCTGGAACTTCCCGGGGGGGTGGGGGGAAAAGTGAGATGCTAAAGAACTTTATAAAGGTGGTAACTAAAAGGGAAGCAAGAGTAATGTAGGCGAAGAAAAAAGGGGGGGAAGCAAACAGGGGGGGCAAAACAAAAAAAAGGGAATGTCTACTAATATGGGTTGACCATTCAAAAAAAGGGGAAGGGATTGTGTAAAATCGTGAGGCATACAAGTAGCGAAGGAAATGGCATACGGCGACCCAGACAAGGATTGGAACATTCGCTTCTGCATAAGGCTCTCAACGGGGGAAAAGACGAAAAGCCCCAAAGGCACAAACGTAATCCTTGGTGATGGATAGAGTTAAGGAAAAGGGGAGTGGGCGGGAGGCCGCGGAAAAAATTTTGGTAACCAAAATTTCGATTTTCGATAAAACGGGGGCTGAATGTGGGCGAAGCGATTTTGGGACGACCCAGCTCCCAGGAAAGATGAGAAAGGGTTTTAGAAGGTTTACCCGGCTGTGACAAGTTGCCTTCAAAAAAAAGGTTAGGGTGGGTTTCCGGGAAAACCGCGGTCAAAAGAAGGCCTAGAAACCTGACTTTTTATCACTTTGGGGGGATGGGGGAGCCATAGAATACAAAGGATGTTTGGGGAGAAACAGAGCGCCCTATTGAAAGTTTTTGGGGGTTTCTTGGTACTTAAAAATTTTAAAACCCCTTTGCGTGGGGGCCCAAGTGGAAACAGGGTTTCGCCCGGGCCATGCTGGGAGAGAAACTGAAATAAGATGACATTTCCAGCGCCTGCACAAGCAATAGCGAAGCATCAACATAGAGTGATGCCAAATTTTGGGGAAGAAAAAGAGGCCAAATCTTTTATAGCAAGGGGGAAAAAGTGTTGTCCCTTAGAAAAAAATCCCGGGGGGGGACCCCTTTCCCGCTTCCCCGAAGCCGGGGGGAAAAGAAAAAATTATTGACTCGAACACGGAAATGCTGTCAGTTAAAAAGTTCTTAAGGAAGGATGGTAGATTCCCCTCGGAGGCCAAAGGGAAATGGGCCTGGGCCAAAATATTATACCCCAATTTTTGTGTATATGCCTTCCAAGGCCCAAAAAAATAGGGGAAATTTAACTGATTGATTATTCGCAAAGGCTTTAAAACGAACAAAAGGGACCCAAGCGTGGGTAAGGGGCCCTATGGTAAGAACGCCCCCTTCGAAACCCAAATTATTGACTAGGGGGAAGGGGACTGTTGTGTGTCTCTAAATCCCACTTTAAAAACGTTGTTTTTTAAGAACGTTCCACACTTTGCAAACTGCATTTTAAAAAGAGCGAGGGGGCGATATGGGAGGCATATGCCCTTTGTAGTACCCAGTTTGCGGAAAGGGGGCGAACAATGGCAAATTTCCCAGCTGGGGAAGAACTCCTTTTTGCCCCCAAAAAAGATTAAAAGAGGTTAAAAAGGAATAAAAGGGGCTAAACCATGTAAATGTTGTAAATACGAATATGAATGTCGTCGGGCCCCCAGTGCCGATGATGGGAAAAGGTGAGAGCGTTGCCTCCGTTCTTAAAGGGAAAAAAGGCACATTTATACTGTTCTTCTCAGAGAGAAAAAAGCCCAAGGGCACTAACTCTCTGGCAGAACCCTTTGGGGAAAAGAAACGGGGGGATAGAGGGAGCCCTCGGGAAATAAAGGAACCCGATGTGTGCCAAGTTCAATGGCAACGTCGAGAGGGTTTGCTACATCAAAAACCAGCGACCCCTAGAACAGGAGCTGGGTCAGGAAAGTATTTTCCACTCAAATTTTCCCCACTTTTTCCCGACTGCATCATAGAAGAAGCAGAGGTGATGGTGGAAAAAATAGTCCCCACCAACAAGTGCGTTTTGCTTAAAGGATGACACGGCGGGGGATCGCACCGGGTTCTGCTTAAAAAACAAGAATTTTCTCAGCGGTTTTTGTTACCGGTACCCGCCCCCTGCAGCACGTTTCAAAAAGTACTCAAAGAGCCCCCAAAAGGGGGAGACCCCCCAAGGGACGCACTTTTGAGAATGCCTTTCCCGAGGGTTTTGGGGGGTAAATGAGAAGCGTGGTATAAACTGACGTCAAGAAGATGTTTTAGGGGCTCATCAAAGGGGGATGAAGAGGGGAAACCCCACTAAAACAGTTTAGGGTGTGAGTAAAGATCCCAATTTTCCCCCTTTAAATTTCCAGGAGGGACGGAAAAAGGGGGTTTTGAATAGGAAGGGAAAAGTAAGAAAGATCGGAAAATATCGCTGGGTCATGTAAATCCCGGTAGAACAGACCAGGTGAAGTTAGTGCAGTGGAGGAAGAGGGAGACTGATAGATCGTGCAAAGAGGAGTAAAGGGGTACGAGGGTCAAAATGGGTGGGGGGTACCCTATTTAAAACATTTGGAAAGGGGGGGGAGAGGCGAGAAAAAACCCCCAACTGAATGCCAGTGAGTCACAATAGACCCCCCAGAGGAAATGGGGGATAAAAAAACACCAAGTAAAAGAAGTTGGTGGGTAAGGGGAAAGAAACAAGAAAGGCAAAATCTGGGGTAGAAAAAGCTCGAGAAGGATAAGATATAAAGAACAAAATTGTAAACCACTTAAATTTAAATGGATACGGGTGAAAAAATTTTAATGCAGCGAGGTATGGACAATAGTTGACAGTACGGAAAATCATTGCGGGAGAAGAAGGGCACTTTCATTTAAAAAAATTCCATCCCCCGAGAAAGGATCCCAAGAATAACAATTTAAAATTTTAGCCCGAAAAGGTTTTGGGAAAAAAGCCGTGTAATTTTGGTTCTTGTAAAAGCACCAACAGGGGAAAAAAACCCAAAAGCAACATCTGAACTCACCCCCCATTAACCCCCCGAGGCCCCCCGGATTTTTTCCCCTGTAAATAGGCCGGGGGTTGGCGATGAGAAAATATCAGGGGAAACTGTAGGTTTAAAAGGGACCTACAGACTAGAGGGGTTTTAAAAAAGTCAACGGTGGTGGCATTGGAAGATGTTCAAAACAGCGAAGGAAACGGGGGCGTTGCGAAGAATGGGGTTGTGAAGAGGAGGAAGGGGAAAAAAAAGGAACAGGAAGTTTAAACAGTGTTTTAATTTAAGGTTTAGTCCTCAAAATTTTTCTGAAATGGCTCAAGTGTTTTGAATTCAAAAAATGTTGGGAGGCCGTATTGGAGATAGAAGGAGGAGGGAGGGGGTAAAGAATTGGGGAAAATAATGGACTTTTACCAAAGTAGAGGGGGGGGGAAAAAGTGTAAGGGACTGGGAGATTTAAGTGTGGGGGGGGGGACAGAAGAGGCAAAAAACCTTGGGGGGTTGGGGAGAAGAAGGAAAACTTGGGAGGGGAAAGGGGGTTTTGGGAAGGGATAGTACGAGGGGGAGGGTGAATCTCCCCACTTGTTTAAAAGAGCCAGGGGAGAGGGGAAGAAATAGGCCCGAGACTTTAAAGGGAAAGTGTGGGGGTGGAAGAAAGGGGAATAAGGGGGAAAAAAGAAATTTTAGCAATGTGGGGTTTTTTGGGCTTTTGAGAAATAAGGGGCGATGGTATTAGGGGTCGTACGGGGGTCCCGTCGAAAATTGGGGGTTGTGAGGAAAGGGGCGAAAAATGTGAGAACAGATGAGTTGAAGTCGGGGTGTCAAACCCGGGAAACCAAAAAAAAAAAGGGTTAGAATTTTTCCCTATGGCTATGGGGGGGTAACAACAGAGGGGGCTGCAGGAAAAATGGGACCCCAGAAATGGGGGGATTTTTTTGGAAACCCCCGAATAAGAAAAACGGGGTAGGCTCCCCTTGGGGCGGAGATGAGGTAATGCCATAGCAATTTTGGGAGACCTTTGCCTCTTTAGGCAACGGGTTTCACGTTTTATTTTAAATAGACCTGGCAAGGGGGGAGTACGAAGGGTGAGCTTCCCTTAAAAATTAAGGGAAGATGGAGGTTTTACTGCAAGATGATTAAAAGGTCGTCGGGACCACAGAAATGGGGATTCGGCCATTTGATCTGCAATATTTTTGCTGGGGAACCAAAGCGCCAGCAATTTCCCACATTGTTGCGGGGTAGGGATCACCTTTGAACTTGTTTAAACCCATGTCCCGCACATATATAGAGGATGGGGGTTTTTGGCTGTCAAAAATTTAAAAGAGGGCCCCTTTTCAAGGGGAAAGTTTTCCGGCCCCCCCCCAGGGAAAGGGCATAAGTGTCTTTCTTTGAGGGGTTGGGAATCCTGGAGTTCCAGTGGTCAAAAAAAGCCCCTTGCCCCCAGGGCTGGAAATTTTGTTTTGGGCTATGGGGGATGGGGCAGAACGACAGTTAAAACCCCCAAAAAGAATTGAGAGAAAGTTTTTTCAAAAGTGATAGGAGTAGTATCAAAATTTTGAAAGGAGGGGAAAGTTTATGAAACCCTTTGGGGAGCATTCCCTTTGGGCGTGACGAAAGTGCGTACCGCTCTTTGGAGCGTGAAAAGAAAAAACTTGGGCCAAAATGATGCCGGGGCGCTTTTCCTTTTTTATGGTCCCGAAAGGGGAGGCAGAAGAAAAAGTTGGTCTTTAAAATAAAGAATTTAGTCCATTGGTGGTCCGAAACTGAGCGGGGTGAGGGGGAGTGCTTGACGTGTCCCGGTTTTTTTCCAAGTGGAATGGGAAGGTAACGAAGGGCATCATCAGGGATTGACGTTTGGGGTTAGGAGTAGGACCCGGGGTTTTGGGCCGGGGTGAAAAAGGGTGGGCGATTCGGAATTGCCGTTACCGTAGAGGGAGAACCCAAGCTAGTCCCAAAAGGGGAGCGGGGTTCAGACAAATCGAAGGAGGGCGTCGAAGCCCGGTACCTTTAAGCGGGGAGGAAACAGCACCGCCCTCAGGATTTTCCGGGAAAATGGGTTTAAATACAAGGCAAAGGGCAAATGGGGGGCGGATCAAAAAAGGGGCCCCCGGGGGGAGTGGTTTCATACTGGGGGTGCCATGGTTTGGTTTTCTCCCTTTTCTTTTTTTTTTTAAGAAAAAAAAAAAAAAGAAGAAAAGAAAATAAAAAAAAAAAAAAAAGAATTTTAAAAAAAAGGGGGGAGCGGGGAGGAAAGTTCCCAAAGGGGGGAAAGAAAGGGCCGGAAATCCCCCCCCGCGCCCCAAAAGGACCTCAACAGCGCTATAAACGAAAAAGCAGCATGGAAAAACCCCTGCCATAAACCCCACCCTTCAAAGCCCGTAAAAACCCGCAATCCGGGATGCAACCTCACATCTGCCCAAACTTCCTCGGGGGACAAAAGAGGGGGGCGGCCGGGGTATCCCCCACAAAAACAACCTCTTCGGCCCCCCACCAACCCCGGGAAACCGAAAGGTGGCTTCCCGAGATTTCCCCCGTCGCCCAAAAGGGCCCCCCAAAGCTACTCCCCGGGGTTTGGGGGAGGGATCGGGACATCCCCCGGGCCCAAACCAAATTCCCCGGCCCAAAATAAAGCCAAAGCCAAAAAAAACCTCAACGGGAAAGGGATGGACCCCGGGGGTTTTTTCCCCTAACCCAGGAACAAACGCGCCTGTGGGGGGAAATCCCCAAAAGGGCCAAAAAAAGGGAAGGGGAAAAGGGAGGGGGGGGGAGGAGGAGGAAGGGAAAGGAAAAAAAAGGGGGGATGGGGAGGATGGATAGGGGAGGGGAAAAATGGTGGGGTAATTGGTTCGGTTTTAAGGGAAAAAAGACCGCAGGGTTTAAATTCCCCAGACCAAGAGGGCCCCTTACCCACGCCCAAAGGGGCCCCCCCTTTAAGAGGCAGCAGAGTTTTAATTTTGGGTTTCCCGTAAGCAAACACCAACAGGGGCCCCAAAAAAGGGGGAGTAACATCTGAAACTACCCCCGATTCCCCTGAGGCCGCGTATATTTCCAAATGTAAATTTGGCCATATTGGCAATTTAAAAGATACTTTAAATACACAGGTAAAGGGGTTTCCCCCGGGGGCTAGAGGGGTTTGAAAAGGGCCCATGCGGAGGGAGTGGGAAAAAAAGTTCAAGCAGCGAAGGAACGGTGCGCTGTGAAGAAAGGGTTGCGCAGATTGGGGCAGGGGGAGAGAAAGAGGGAGGGGGGGATCAGTTTTCCCCTTGGGTGGTTTTGGGCTCTGGGAATAATTTCTAGGGTTTCTTCAAGTGTTTCGGAATTAAAAAGACATCGTATGGGGGGACAATTTGGAAATGGGAGGGGGAGGATGAGTTAAAAAATTGGAACTGTATTGGGCTGTACCCAAAGGAGGGGGGGGGCAAAGGGTTTGGGGGGAACTGGGGAAGCTGGGAAGGGGGGCAGAAGAGGCAGAAAACCCGGGGGGTGGTAGAAGAGGGAAGAAACTAGGGGGGGAAACAGGGGGGGAAAGGGTACAGTCGAGGAGGGGGTGAACCTAACTTTGTAACAGAGCCAGGGAAGGGGGGAGAACCCGGGCAGAGCAGGGAGGTAAAATGAGGAGGTGGAGTGGGTAGGAGGGTTAACGGCCCTTTTTTTTTGATTTTGAGAAGTGAGGGACGTTTGGGGAGGAGGTGTCTAAGAGATCCGTTGCTACTGAGGTTGTGAAGAGGCAGGGGAAAGAAGCAAGATTGATGAGGGTTGAAGTAGGGACATCTCCCCGAGGACGCAAAAGGATTAGATACAGGAGGATATGGGAGAGGTAACCCACAGAGGTGGGTTGTAGAAATAGGTACCAGAAGTGGGGGGACGTTTTAAAAACAGGGGAAAAAGAAACCGGGGGAAAGTCCCTTGGGGGGAGATGAAAAAAGCCATGGATAAGGGAGACCTTCTGTCTTTTTGAGGTAAGGATTTCCCGCTGTTTAAATAGATTGACAATTTCGAGATACGAAGGGTCGAAGGGAAAATTTTTTTTGAACTTGGTTTGGGGCAAAATGACGGTACATCAAAAATTTGGGGGAAGATTTTTTTAAAGAGTGCAGGAACAGTTCGATAGGGGAAAAAGACGAGGAGCTCATGACCTGGGAGCTTCTGTATGGTGATATGATGTACCCCCTTTTAAAGGCATGAAAAGAAATATCTTTCCCAAAACAGGCGTAGGAGTCCCTTTCCCAATACTGTGGTCAAAAGATAGGCAGTAGGGAAGTGGTTTTTAAAGTGAAGAATTGTCCATTGTTAGTCTGAAACTGAGCGTGGAAAGGTAGTGAGGCGTGTGATGTTTTCTGAGAAGAACGGAAGGTGGAAAAGTTCTCGAGGTAATTGTCATTGGCGTTTAGACGTGGGACCAGAGTTGGGTCCAACGGGAAGGGTGGCGATTCGAAAATTGCCGCACCTTTAGAGGGAGGGGCCCGGAAGCATAGTCAGAGGAGAGCGAAGGTCAGATAAATTGAAGGAGTCAGTCGGGGCCTCGTACCTAAAGCGGGTGAGGAAAAGCCTGGCAATAGGTACGGGGCATGAGGAGTGTCTAAAGAGTGGCCAAAGACGGGGGGGGTCAGAACGGGGTGCGGTATCAAAAAGGGGGCCCGGGGGGTAGGGGTCGGGACTGGGCTGCCAGGGTTGGTTACTTCTTTTTTTTTTTTTTAAAGAAAAAAAGAAAGAAGAAAAGAAAATAAAAATTAAAAAAAAGAAAAAAAAAAAAAGGGGGGGACCGGGGGGGGGATATTTCCCTAGGGGGAATGAAAGGGCCAGAAATCTCCCTCTCGCCCAAGAGGACCTCGCACAGAAGTAGCGCGATGCAGCATGGCCCCCTTTTCCCATCCCAAACCCCATATGCTAGTAAACTAACAATCCGGGATAGAAACCCTCACTTTCCCGAGCTCCCTCGGTGGAAAAAAGAGGGGGGCCCAGATTCCGCCACAAAGCATACCCCCTTCAGCCACCACCCCGGAATAAAAGATGGCTTCAGAGATACATCCCGCTGAAAGGTCCCGGGAGGGGGGGCCTCCCCAGGCGATCCAGTTTCCACGGCAAACTACACCACCCCCCAAGACCTAAATGGAATGGGATGGACCCAAGTACCCTTTCCCCTCCCTAAAACAGCCGCCTGTGGGAGAAATCCAAAGGGCCCAAAAAGAGGAAGGGCAAAAGGGGGGGGGTGGGGAGGGGAGGTGGAAAAGGAAAAAAGGGAGGATAGGAAGGGGGGGGGGAGTTTTGGGGGGGTAATTAGGTTCGGTCTGGGGAAAGAAGCCGACGGGTTTAAATTTCCCTCGAAAAAAGAGCCCTTCCCCACGCCAAGGACCCCCCTTGAAGAGGTAAATTGACAGCGAAATTTTAACAAAAAGTTTTGCCTCGACTAGCACTTAAAACCTGCCCAAAACGCTATTCGTTCCTTTTTGAGAATGTCCCTTTCCGTGAGCATGCCTCACTTGTCCATGGGTGCCCGGTTTTTCAAGCCGCCGCCACCACGTCGCTTCCCCAAAAATACCCAAATGGAACATTTCATATTATCCGCCCTTTTTAGTGTTTCCCTGCAAAAAGCACCTGGGGCCCCAAGAAAACTTCTAGAGCCCAACCTATAGCAAAAAGGGTGAGATTTTAAAGGAGGAAAAAAGAGTCATTGCTAAGTTGAAATGAAGTGTGTGTCTCTGAGCTGGTCAGTGTAGTAAAACCCCCAAACAACCCTCGCTATATTGTGGGCAAGGGGAAAAGGCAATCAAAGGGAAACTGTTCTTGCAAAGGTGCAACTATGTTTTTGAAACTGAGAACGCAAGTGATAAAAGAGCGGAGATCTTTTTGGGTGGTAAAGAGAAACAGATAGCAGGAGATAGCATCTCTCAAAACATATGGAAAAAAGGTGGAAGTTGCATATGATTTAATTAAAAAATGCCAGCAAAAAGTGATGTGAGGGGAATTTAAGGGCCCGCAAAGGTGGTTTTGGGGATTTTTAAAAAGCGTAGTGGCATTCATAGGGGGTGTAAAGGATGGTGAGGTGCCAGTTCGGACCAAAAAAATGGCTGAAAAATACATGCAGGAATTCAAGGGGTCATGACAAGAATGCTGAAACCTGAACAAGTGTTTAAATTTTGGCGAAACAGGCCCGTTTTTTGGAAGAAAAAACCAAGCAGGAGTACATTACTCGGGGGAAAAAGGGACTCCCGGACATAAGCCCATGAAAGCAGGCTTACTCTGTTTATGTGTGCCAAAGCTAGTGGTGATTGCAAAGTAAAACCTTTATTGGGTTTCACTTGAAAATCCCAGAGTGTTCGAAAAACAATGTTTCAAAGGCTATTTGTGTGTGCTGTGGAGGGAAACAGTAAGCATGGGTACTAGGGACTTTCTCTATGATGGTTACAATTTGTGAACCCCTTTTGGGAAAACAAAAGGAACGAGAGGTAAGGTATTATGGACAGATTGTTGTTGCAGAAATTAGTGACTCTGAAGTGGGCCGTGGATTAAAAAAAAGGGAAGTACCCCAGAAAAAGACTTGCTACCCAAGTGTAAGGAAGGCGTTCCCCTTTAAAACACAAGAAGATAAACTCTCCCCTCCTCCCATCCCCCCCAATCATCACAAGATCTTCAAAAAAAGGTAAGTGCAGAAAAGGAATGTCTTCTTCAGGGTTTCTGTGTTTTTAAAATTAAATTTTTTATGTCGTAAATTTTTTTTTCTCTACTTTGGGGGGTTGCTTGCATGGGGTTATTTGATTTCCATTTTTCTTTTTGGGAAAAAACTGATAACATTATTTCAAAAAACATCTTCAATTAAAATTTAAACGTGGTTAGGGGTCCACATTTTGATTTTGTAACTTAAAATACAAAAAAAAACACTAACTTTTACTCGAAGAAAATTTTATGTTTTCAGAGGTTTTTTTTATTAAAAATTCAGACCCAGAACATTATATAAAAATTTTCTCCTCATAAATCCCGTGTTCACAAGATTTCCCCAAAACCCACCGCTGTATGGTTTACTCCTTAACCTCTGTGTGTAAAATGCCTTTTTCCTAAAATTTTAGCATTTAAAAATTTTAAGGGACTCTGATTATTCATATGGGGGGGCAAGTCCTTTTTGATTAAAACATTTAGGAATAGAAAATAGGTTTTTCCCGATTACCCGTTTTTCACGGGCCCTAAAACTTTCAACACTCAAAAATTTATAGGTTTAATTCCGATGTACTTCTTGGGCACAAGTTGCCCTTTTTTTTTAAAAAAATTTCAACCTGAAAATTTTTATGATTTTCTCCGTTTTCCTCATATTTAAAGTTGCTTTTTTCACTAAAATATTTCGGGGCCCAAAAAATGTAGTTTTTCTCCTTATAACTCTCTTTGCACAAATTCTTTTTTACTAAAAACATTTGAACTCGAAAATTTTATTGGTTTATCCCGTATGAACTCTCTTGTTTCAAAAGGGCCTTTTTTCCTAAATTTTCAACACTCAGCTTTATACGGTTTATCCTTATTGTACTCTCAAGGGTCACAAGTTGCCTTTTTGATTAAAACATTTCGAACCCCCAGAACTTGATACGGTTTATCTCCCCGTATGTATCTCATATGGGTCAAGATTGCCTTTTTTTTTAAAACTTTCAGACACTCGAACCTGATATGGTTTATCTCCGTTGCCCTCTATGTTCAAAAACGCTTTTTTATTAAAACATTTCAGACATCAGAAAATTTATTGGGTTTTCTCCTGTAGAAAATCTATATGATTTACAAGATCTTTTTTCACTAAAAATTCCAGCCTCAGAAATTGAAAGGTTTATTTTCCCCGTATGTATTCTTTGGGTTTTACAAGGGCTGTTTTTCAAAAACATTTCGACACTCAGAACATTGAAAGGTTTATTCCTGTATTTACCTTTTATGTTTCAAAAGGGCGCTTTTTTTTAAACTTTCAGACATCAGAACTTGATTCGGTTTTCCCTGTATGTCTCTCAGTGTGTCACAAACTGCTTTTTTCCTTTTAAACATTTCAGACCTCAGAAAATTGATTG
>NW_026496827.1:0-14007 GCF_026875155.1 Cherax quadricarinatus | reverse complement strand
AAATAACTTTTGTTTTGGTCCTTTATGATTGCAGAGTAATTAAGGTAGGTGTTTACTCACCTGTGTTAGAACCCAAGGTTGTTAATCGCCTGTGTTACGACACCCAGTTGTTACTCACCTGTGTTAGACACCACAGGGTTACTCACCTGTGTTAGGACACACAGGTGTTACTCTCCTGTGTTAACCACAGGTGTTATCTCACCTGTTAGCACCACAGTTGTTACTCACCTGTTGTTAGGGAACACCACAGGTTGTTATCACCTTTGTTATACACCACAGGTGTTACTCACCTGTGTTAGACACCACAAACACTGTTTATTGTTACTTTATCACACTCACCCACTTACAACACAGTTGTTGTTGTTGTTGTTGTTTATAGGGCACTGACAGTTGTAAGTCGTATTGATAACCTGACTTCAGACGCTCCAAACCAAACCTTCACCAAAGTGGATGGATGGTTACACAACAACCCGCCACATATAAAGACAGGGAGCTTACGATTGACGTTTCTGCTCGGACTTAGACATTTACAAAGTCACACTGACAAAAGGAGAGGGGAGGGAGTATTTATAGACCAGCTACCGGGATGGGACCAAGAGAGGAAGTGGAGGTATAGTAGTAGTGAGTCAGTCAATACCCAAGGCTGAAGACAACCCAAAGGAGAAAGAGGAATGAGGAAGAGGAAGAGAAGAAAGGGAAAAAGAAATCAGCGTTTTAAGTCAAAGTTGTTCTGAGTTTGCATGGTTTTACGATGTAATGGGAAAGGTACGCAATCTACAGAGACAAAGCCGGGACTAAGGATTCATACAGGAAATTGTGTATAAGGGTGGATTCAACAAGGCGGTGACTGTGAAAGTTAGAAGTTGGGTAGATAGTTTTAGCAGATGAATCGTCAATAGGATGGACTGTGTCTCTGTCTTGTCAGAAATGAACAAGATTGTGTCGGCAAAGTATAAATACTTTTGTGCTCCTGAGTCAAGTCAGTAAGTGATCGGCAGTTTCTCCCCACAAAGTATGAAGAGACAGGGAGGAACAAGAAATTGAATAGACACGAGGAACACCTATAGAGGGTGTCTACTCTATTTCTTGTTCCTTTCCTGTCTCTTCAGTATTTCGTAGAAAATGTTTGAATCTCTTTTGGCAGACGTAAGAAGCACAAAAAGTAGTAGTGTATAGGTTTGTCGACACAAACAATGCTCCTTTTCTCTCATGTCAGAGATCACAGTCATCTTATTGGTTTTTTTAACTGGTCTTCTGCTAAAACTGTTTACCCTAAGTATAACTTTCAGTCGCCATTTGGTCGAATCCTCCCTTATACACACATTTCCTCCCTCTTCCCCTTCCTTTCCTCTTTCTCCTTTGGGTTTTCTTCTGCCTTAGGTATTTGACTGACTCCACTACTACTACTACCTCCACTTCCTCTCTTGTTCCCGTCCTGTCTGCTGGCCTAAATATACTCCCTCCTTCTCTCCTTTTGTTAGTGTGACTTTAAAATGATCCAAGTCGGACTGAAACGTCGTCGTAAGATCCTGTGTGTGAGTCATTTGTGTATTGTTCCAATCATGGTATTGTGCCTTTTTTTATTATTTAGGGAAGGAATGTTGACAAATAGCTGGTATTATAGGGTTTCCCCTAATGCTCCCTGAAGCCAGCAAGAATGTGCAGGAACTGACTAGATTGATGGTCTGGAGAGTCAAAACTCTCTAATTTCCTCACTAACAGAACACAGAGAGTAGTAGTCAACAGAGTCAAGTCTGTGGCAGCTAGGGGGTGAAAAGCTCTGTTCCAAAAGGGCCCACAGTACTCACTCCCATCTTGTTTCTCTCCTCATATCTGACATAGACAAGGTCGTCAGCCACAGCACCGTGTCTTCCTTTGCAGATGGCACCCGAATCTGCATGACGTGTCTTCCATTGCAGACACTGAAAGGGGCTCCAGGTGGACATCAACCAAATCTTTCAGTGGGCTGCAGAAAACAATATGAAGTTCAACGATGAGAAATTTCAATTACTCCAGTATGGTAAACAAGAGGAAATTAAATCTTCATCAGAGTACAAAACAAATTTTGGCCACAAAATAGAGCAAAACACCAACGTCAAAGCCTGAGAGTGATCATGTCGGAGGATCTCACCTTCAAGGACCATAACATTGTGTCAGTCCATCTGCTAGAAAAATGACAGGATGGATAATGAGAACCTTCAAAACTAGGGTGCCAAGCCAAGATGACACTCTTCAGGTACTTTTTCTATCTGGGGCTGGAATATTGTTTCACACTAACAGCACCTTTCAAGGGAGGTGAAATTGCTCGCCTAGAAAAATGTACGATAACCTTCACGGCGCGCATAACGGAGATAAAAACACCTCAATTACTGGGGGTGCTTGAGGTTTCCCGAACCTGTATTCCCTGGAATGCAGGCAGGAGAGATGCAGGATTATATGCACCTGGAAAATCCTAGAGGGACTAGTACCGAACTTTCACACGAAAATCCTCACTACAAAAGCAAAAGACTTGGCAGACGATGCACCATCCCCCAAATGAAAAGCAGGGGTGTCACTAGCACGTTAAGAGACCATACAATAAGTGTCAGGGGCCCGAGACTGTTTAACTGCCTCCAAGCATACATAAGGGGGATTACCAACAGACCCCTGGCAGTCTTCAAGCTGGCACTGGACAGCACCCAAAGTCGGTACCCGACCAGCCGGGCTGTGGCTCGGCGTTGGTTTGTGTGCAGCCAGCGTAACAGCCTGGTTGATCAGGCTCTGATCCACCGGAGGCCTGGTCACAGACAAGGCCCCGGGGGCGTTGACCCCCGGAACTCTCTCCAGGTAAACTGAAGAGAGGTAGTGTCAAAGGGCAGTTGGACCACCTCCACGCGCAGCCGATAAAAAAAATCGAAAAAGTATGGAAACTGAGTTAATCATATAGAAAAATATCTTAACTCATTGGCAACACAATGGGACAAGAATCAATATAATACAACGATCCTACAAGGAATTATAGTTATTTATATTACGTATGGCGGTTATGTTCGTAGCTCTCCTGCTCTCACCCGGCATATTTTTAGGAATTTTTTCCGTTTTTTTTTTTTTTTTTTTTTTTTTGTTGTTGCATTATTCATTCTAATACAATAACTGACGATTCTACATCAATGAGAGTGAGTGGAGGTTATATGTAGTCTGGTTGGTAGGTAAGATACATAGGCAACTTTATTACCTGGAGTTTACCTGGAGGGGAGTTTCGGGGGTCAACGCCCCGCGGCCCGGTCTGTGACAGGCCTCCTGGTGGATCAGCCCTGATCAACCAGGCTGTTGCTGCTGGCTGCACGCAAAACAACGTACGAGCCACAGCCGGCTTGATCAGGAACTGACTTTAGGTGCTTGTCCAGTGCCAGCTTGAAGACTCCAGGGATCTGTTGGTAATCCCCCTTATGTGTGCTGGGAGGGCAGTTGAACAGTTCTCGGGCCCCTGACACTTATGTATGGTCTCTTAACGTGCTAGTGACACCCTGCTTTTCATTGGGGGAAACCCCCCTGCTTTTTTTGGGGGTTTGAGGGTTTGCATGGTTCCCAAAGGTTTTTTCCCTTTGTATTTGAGTGATTTTCGTGTGAAAAGTTTGGTATAGTCCCTTTTAGGATTTTCCGGGTTTGTATAAAATTCATGTTCTCTCCCTCCTCCCCAAATGTGTCTTCCCTACCAACCTGTCGGTATTGTATACCATTTTGATAATCACTTGTCAGACTTTGCAAAACAAGGGAAATTTTGGGTACAGAAAACACGGGGGGGACAATTTTTTAAATTTGAGAATTGTTGGATCTGAGAGCGACTTTGTCCTTTCAGGGGGCTACATTCTCACTATTTGCTATGCCCCTTTCTCCTACTTTTTTAATATTTTGTGATAGAAACACAGGCCTTATCTCTGGGGTTTTAATTAAAACATAGAATCTTCATAGACTTCTGCAAAACAAAATATAATGACTAGTACAAAAATTTAATGGCTTCTACAGGGATGGTGAGGGTCGGGCATATGTCAAGAAAAAAAGTTTTTAAACAAAGGGCCCACATATTTAAACTCCCATGAAAATTCTGCATCGCTGTTTTAAAGGGATATAAAGTAGGGGAAACCACCCCTTGTTTGGGGGGGTGCCATGGCACACCCCAAAAACTGTTGTTGTTTTAAGGGCCCCTAGAGGTGGTGCAGTTTTTTCCTGTGTCCCTCCCCACAGGCCCAGAAATCACAAAATTTTTCCCCCCCTTTTAAAAAATTCCCGGGGACAGTAATCCCCCCAAAATTTGTTAGGTGGGCGACTAACGCCCCGGGACCTTCTTTAGCCCTTGAGCCTCTTCCCCAGCTTCGATTTTTTCAACGGGGGTTTGTTAAAATGGGGGGAGGGAATCCTTATTTCCATGGGGGGTTGTCTCAAGGGGTTTTTTCCAGGGGAAAAAAAAAGCATCTTTCACATCTTTTGGTGTTTTGAAAATTCCAACAAAAGGGGATTTAAAATGGGGCAAAAGGGTTTGTAGATACTGTAAGTTCTTCACCATTTTGGTAGCGAATGTGGGGCGTAAGGTGGATTAGTTTGGGCGGGGTTTCTCCCTTTTCCCCCTTTAAGGGAATCCGTTTTTTCCCTCCTACGGTGCCCTCTTAAGGAAAACGGGCCCAGGAGGGACATAACCAAGTGGGACGGAGGCCCCCCTTTGGAAAGGGACTTTGAATATTTTAAAGGGTTTCTTTCATGGGGGGTTTTTGCTTTAGTAGCTGTCCCACAGCAGTAAATCAAAATTAAAAGTGAAGGCATCGGTAGGACAGTTTGCCAGTTTTGGGAACGGTAGTTTCCCGGCGACTTTAATGTCATTGAAAACTGCCTTCCATATAGTACCTTTAAACCCGCCCCCTTTTGGGACCATTGCCTTGGGGTTTGTAGCTTTTTTGTTCTGCTGCAGGAAATTTCCCTTTTGCTACCCAAAAAAATTCCTGAAGTTCGTTCTATAAACGAGGATCCCTGCCCTGAATGGTTTTAAAAGCGGGCATACCAAAAATAGAAGATCAACTGAAAAAAGACAATTTTAATAACATTTTGAAGCAGCCATATTTGCCAGGGGAATAAAAAGGGAAAAACTTGAATATTCATCTACTTTGGGTTAAAGGAAATACCTATTTGATTTGGGGCTTGGTAGGGGTCCTTTAAAAATTTTTTATTCAATCTTTCGAAAGGCTGGGTGGATTTTATGAGAGGAGTCTTCTTGGCTGATAAAAAGTTTGGTTGCACTTTTGCACTTTATCTGCATGCTCTGATCACTTGTCGCACATTTTCCCAAACGGTGGGCTTTGTTCTTTGTTTTTGCAAAATGGTACAGGCGTGTTTTTTCCTGGGGTGACAAAAAGGGGGGCCTTTTTGGGGGAAAGAGCGAGAGGGGATTCCCAAATCATGACATGCTGCTCCCCCAGTGGGACCGGGGAATGCATGGGTGGGATGTTCTCTTGACCGGTGGGGTAAAGAATATCAAAGTCATAAACCGTTTGTTCCTCCCCCAAAGGTAATATCTTGTCATTCTTTATCCTACTTTTGTGCCTTGTCGACATATACACCCACGGCGTTGGGGTAAAAGCCCTTTTATGGTGAAATTTTTCTACCGTTAAATAATGCCCCCAGTGGGGGAATGCTTTTTTGAGGGCCGGGGTTCCTTTTCTACAGCAGCAAAAACATTTCTTGACCCTTTGGGAAAAAGTTTTTCGAAAAAAAAGGGGCTACTGGCCCGCCCTTTGCCTGAGTTTAAGATGCAGAATGGCAATGTCAGATGCATCCGTTTCCATTTCGAATGGGGGGGACTCTTTCCAATTTGGCTTAAACTACTTTTTTCCAAGGGTACTTTTGGGGGGGGGGGGGGGAAAAGTAGGGAAAAGCGGCTTCTGTTTCCCTTTGTTAAAGGAAATGTGGTACATCAATGGGCGGACTTTCCCTTGAATAGTTGTAGACCCTTGTGAGTAATAAGAAAAAAGAGACCAAGAGTTCTTCAGAGTGACTTTTTGTTTTGGGGCATTGGAATTTCCCCCCGTAGAGGTCGTAGTCGTTCGGGGTCGGGGGAATATTGAACCCCCTTCCACTCATAACCCGGATGCTTAAAACCTTTTTAAATTGAAAAAATGCAAATTTTCCTCATTGTAAACCCGATAAAAATTTTTTTTTTGGGGGGCTTCCAAAAAATTAATTTAAGGTTTGCATCTGTTCCTCCTGGGTCATGCCACAAAAGGGGAAAATTATCTAAATAAAAGGGAGGTTCCCAAAGAGTTGCTCTTCCCGAATGAGTGAATCCCTTTAAAATTGTTGGAAAACCCGGCTTAAACCCCAATTTGGGGACTCCAAAAAGGGACTCTGGTAACCCCAAAACGGCCATCATTTGCCTGAAAAAGCTGGGGTATGGTTTTTCTTTTTTCCTTATAGGGCTTGATGATAGGCACTCTGCAGATCAATTGTGCTAAAAAACGTAGTACTGGCAATTTTGTTCACTGTACGTCAATTCGAGGTAGAGGGTACCCATTTAAGAAGTGTAAATTTGTTGATTGTTTTTAGAAATAATCGATAGCCAGTCTCCGTTTCCTATAAAACCCTCTTTAAAAAACAACAACTGTGCACGCCAAGGGGGGAACATCGGTTCTTTAATACCCTCCCTTTGCAGCCTCCCGGTTTCTTTTTCAATGAACATCCCATCCTTTAAAGAATAGCGGCGTGACTTAGCTGATATAGGTGGAATCCGCGGTAAATTTTCAAAAAGTTTGGTGGGTCTACCCCTTTTAAAATGCTAAATCCCCGACAACAAGAAAGGGGGCAGGGTTTCCCCCCATATTTTTTAAAGGGGGACACTACCATGCAGCTTCTGAAAAATCCTGACAAAGGGTAAAATTTAGAGCACAGTTGTGGGAGAATTTGCTTTAAAAGTACATCTTGATAATCCTTTCCATTAAAATCTGAATTTACCCTTAAAAAAAACCCTAAGGGGTTTAATTTGAGAGAGTGTTGATGCCATGGGGAAAAGGTACCCGATGAGTGATTTTAGAGTCAAGGAGGCCCTTTTTAAATAAAATCAAGGTTTATGAAAATCTCTGAGCTGCCCACTTCAATAAGGGCCCTACTTTTTGTTTCCCTTTTATGGGAATTTCTTTCACAACTGCCTTTGCAGTGAATTTTGGAGTAGCGCAGAAGTCACTGTTGCTAGAGTCGCATGTTTACGGGGAAAGTGTGGAGGCAAATAGTCTTGGGTTTATCATTAGCAAAGACTTTTCTTTAGCAAAATGACCTTTTTTGTGGCATTTATGGCCTTGCTTCACCGGGGCAGGAAAATTTGGACGTGGAGTCTTTTTAAAAAAACAAAAAAAAACACACCGTACCTGCTGCTTTTCTGTCACTGAGGCAGGGTTTTCCCCCGTAACTTCAATTTCAAAAGTCTTGGTCAGGAAAATTTCAGCACTTTTCCACTCGAGAAGGCTGAGTGTTTTGTTTTTTTTTTCAGAATTTTTTTGGGGTTGGGAATTTTAGAGCCCCTTGCCCGGTCAAAGGGAGCGGCTAAGTCGAGAAATTTTTTTTTTCCAATAAACGCTGCCTTATTTTTGGTATTTCCCGGCCCCTGATAAAAAACAATTCCCCCCCATGGACCTTCACAATATGAGCAGCTGTCACTGTTGGAAGGACGGTTTCCCTTTCCTAAAATTTTTTAGTGCTTTGGAAAAATATTCCTCTAAAGGGCTCATCAAACTGTGGTGGCGGGTTGCAAGGCGTTTGCGGGGCAAAGAAATTTTATTTGAGTTTTAAAAATTTTCTGGACTTGGGGTTTTTTAAGGGATCTTCGGAGGTATTACACTCAGAAATAGCCCCATATATTTAGGTGACAAAAATTGTGAGAGACTTTTGTTTATCTAGAAACTTTTTTTAGGAGGGGTCCCAAAAAGTTTTCGAAAGTCTTAAACCCGGCTTCCATTCATGGAAACAGCCGTTGATAAGCTGGGGGCACAAATCTTGGGCCCCTCGGTTTCAGTAAAAGCTCCATGTTTTTGATGTAGTCCCCGCAGGATTTACCACCAGGTAGCCCGGATTTTTATGTTCAAAAATTTGTTGTGATAGAAAAAAACAGGCCCTTTTCTTTTAGGCCCTTTTTTGAACATAGAATCTTCATTGTACTTCTGAAAAAACAAAATTTAAATTTGGTAGTACATCTAAAAATTTGGGTTCTACAGGGGGTGGTGATGTTTGCATATGTAAGAGAAAAGTTTTAATAAGGGGCCCCATATTTTAAAATCCCCTGTAATCTGATCGCTGATTAAAAAGGATAAAAATGGGGAGAATCACACCCAGGGGTTGGTGCCCATGACCCCCAAACCCAAAATTTTTGTTGTTGTTAAGGGGGCCCCCAGGGGGTGGGGGCAGTAAATTTTCCTGCTGCTGCTTCCCCCCCAAAAAAACCCGTTCACTACAGTGTTTACCTTCCAAACCCGTTTGGTATTGTATACCTTTTGATAATCACTCTGTCAGACATTGCAACACAATTTGGAGTTGGTACAGAAAAAAAGTTGGGAAACTTTTTTGAGTGGAAATTTTTGGATCTGAGAGCGGGCGTGTCCCTTTAGTGGCTAATTCTCACTACTACTGCTATCACCTTCCTTTGTTAGTTAAAATTTTTATTATGAACCCCCCACCCATCCCGTGGGTGGTAGGGCCCCATACTAATTTCCCGTGGGGGGTTTGTCCTCCAAACCCCTCCCGTGGGCGGTGGTCAAAAATACCCATCCGTGACCCGGGAGTCACCACATTTCCCTTTCCCGTGGGCGGTGCTCAAAACATACCCATCCCGTGACCGGTGTCACCACATACCCATCCGTGGGCTTAGTCAAAAGATTTCAGAGGTAAATAATGGGGGCCAGGGATTTGGGGGACAGTCAAAAGGGTTCACAGGTACATAATGGTCCCCCGGGATAGGCCAAAAAAGGGAAAGGGTAGCGAACCCAGTTTCAATTAAAATTAAAATTTTCCGGTCCTCTCCTTCCCACGTATGTAAGTCCTTTCCCCACGTTCGTTGTTTTTCAGATAGTTCCGACTATCGAAAAAGAAATTTTTCCCCCAGGATGAGGGACTGAAAACCCAAATCTTCGACTACAAGGGTGATGGAATTATTACATCGGGCTTCACATCTCTATGTCCCGTCTTTCTTTTGTTCCCACTGAAGAAGCCTACTGTGCAGGCGATACATTTCGGAATAAAGTTGCTTAACTGTTGCCTATGTGTCTTACCTACCAACCTGTTTAATATTTTAATATTGTATGTAGTGTGTAAGACAATCAGAAACCTTATGGCAACATTTGTTTAGATCAGTGGAATTCCAGAGTCTTGAGAATCGAGAGAATATTATTCAATATAGAGCTAATATCGACTCTACGGCTTATTTATCTATCGCAATTGATATATTATGACATAATAAACACTATAAATAGCACAGAATCATGTTATATACTCTAGAACGAATAAAATAGGCCATAATATGGCGAGTGCCCACCAATAATATCACACATAAAATCATTTCCCCACCTTCCTATAACGTCTTCTTTGAATTTGAGTAAGAGAAAGCGGAGTTTTGGAGAGGCTAACTGCACAAGTTTAAACCATACCACGGGCGGAGATAGAACCCGCGATCAGAGAGTCTCAAAACTCCAGAGTTTTGAGACTCTCTGAAAGAACAAGCGACATCAAGAGTGTCATCATGGGATTGGCATCCCTAGTTTTGAAGGTTCTCATTATCCATCCTGTCATTTTTCTAGCAGATGCTATTGATACAATGTTATGGTCCTTGAAGGAGAGATCCTTCGACATGATCACTCACAGTTCTTTGACGTTAGTTTCTCGCTCTATTGTGTGGCTGGAATCTGTTTTATACTCTGATGAAGTTTTAATTTCCTCATGTTTACCATATCGGAGTAATTGAAATTTCTCATCGTTGAACTTCATATTGTTTTCTGCAGCCCATTGAAAGATTTGGTTGATGTCTGCCTGGAGCCTTGCAGTGTCTGCAATGGAAGACACTGTCATGCAGGCGTGGGTGTCATCTCCAAAGGAAGACACGGTGCTGTGGCTTACATCCTTGTCTATGTCAGAAATGAGGATGTGGAACAAGATGGGAGCGAGTACTGTGCCTTGCGGAACAGAGCTTTTCGCCGTAGCCGCCTCAGACTTGACTCTAGCGACTACTACTCTTTGTGTTCTATTTGCGAGAAAGTTATAGATCCATCTACCAACTTTTCCTGTTATTCCTTTAGCACGCATTTTGTGCTCTACACCATGGTCACACTTGTCGAAGGCTTTTGCAAAGTCTGCGTATATTACATCTGCATTCTTTTTGTCTTCTAGTGCATCTAGGACCTTGTCATAGTGGTGCAGTAGTTGGGACAGACAGGAGCGACCTGCTCTAATCCCATGTTGCCCTGGGTTGTGTAGCTGATGGGTATCTAGATGGATGGCGATCTTGCTTCTTAGGACCCTTTCAAAGATTGTTAAGATATGGTATGTTGGCACTATCGGTCTGTAGTTATTTGCTATTGCTTTACTGCCCCCTTTGTAGAGTGGGGCTATGTTTGTTGCTTTTTGTAACCGTGGGACGATCCCAGTGTCCATGCTCCCTCTCCATAGGATGTTAGAAGCACATGATAGGGACTTCTTGTAGTTCTTGAACACAGAGTTCCATGAGTCTGGCCCTGGGGCAGAGTGCATGGGCATGTCATTTATCGCCTGTTCGAAGTCATTTGGCGTCAAGATAACATCAGATAGGCTTGTGTTTACCAAATTCTGTGGCTCTCTCATAAAAAAAATAATTTGGTCTTCGACTCTCAGTCTGGTTAGCGGCTTGCTAAAAACTGAGTCATATTGGGACTAGAGTAATAATAATAATAATAATAATAATAGTAATAATAATAATAATAATAATAATAATAGAGCCTACTAGACTGGAGAATACACTAGACCTCATCTTCACTAACAATGATGATCTGATAAGAAATATCACCATATCAAAAACAATATACTCAGATCACAACATAATTGAGGTTCAGTCATGTATGCGCGGAGCCCCAGACCGACATAATGAGATTAGTCACGAGGGAGCATTCACCAAATTCAACTTCAATAACAAAACATAAAGTGGGCCCAAAGTAAACCAAGTCCTAACCAATATAACTGGGAAGATATACAAGCAACACAGACCCCAACTTATCCCTAGAACAGATTAACTCGGTAGAAACTCGATGTATGCACAAGGCTTATTCCTTTTAAGAAAAAGGAGGAGTAGATGTAAAACAGAAAGAGACAGGGCCTCCCTTTACGGGCGACGGAAAAAATAACAGAGCGGCTAAAAGAGGTCAAATATCTGAAATGCGTAGGGAGACACGGGTCAGGAAATACAAGCATCGAACTTAAGCTAAAAGAATCCTTTGGGAGTCAGGAATCGCGGGAAGAACTAAAAGCCATAAATGAAATCGAAAGAAACCCAAAGTATTTTCTTCTCCTATGCCAAATCAAAATCGAGAACAACGTCCAGTATTGGGGGCCCCTACTTAAACAAATGGGTCCTACACAGATGACAACAAGGAAATGAGTGAGCTACTCAAGTCCCAAAATGACTCAGTTTTTTTAGCAAGCCGCTAACCAGACTGAGAGTCGAAGATCAAAATGAATTTTTTTGAGAGAGCCACAAAATTTGATTAACACAAGCCTATCCGATTTTATCCTGACGCCAAATGACTTCGAACAGGGAAAATACATGCCCAGCACTTTTTGCCCCAGGGCCAACTCAGGGGAAACTCTGTGTTCATCAAGAACTGCAAGAACCCCCTATCACGAGCCTTTTCCACCCTATGGAGAGGGAGCAGGGAACACGGGGGTCGTCCCCATTTTACTAAAAACAAAGACAAAGCCCCACCCCAAAAGGGGGGGCATAAAGCAACACAAAGAACACAGACCAAAGCACAAACATCCCATACAAAAAATTTTTTAAAGGTTAAAGAAGCAAGATACCAGCATCTAAAAAACCCATCAGTTAACAACCCGGGCAAAGGGGGTTTTAAAACGGGTCGCTCCGTCTTTTCCAAATATTGGGCCACTGGGGCGGTCCAAATGCACGAAACAAAAAAAATGCAATGTAATTATACAACTTGCAAAAGTTCGACAAGTGGACCAGGGCTAATGCGCAAAAAATGCGGCTAAAAGGAAAAACGGGAAAAAGTCGGCGATGGATCTAAAATTTTTCCCCCAAAAACAAACACGAGATAGTCGTCAACAGAGTAAAGCCCGAGGCAGCTACGGTGAAAAGTCTTTCCACAAGGCACAGTACCGCCCCCATCTTTTTCCTCACCCTTATATCCGACATAGACAAGGATTCAGCCACAGCACCGGTTTTCCTTGCAATACCCCAATCTGCATGACAGGTTTTCCATTGCAGACACTGCAAACCTCCGGCAACATCAACAAAATCTTTCAGTGGGCTGCAAAAACAATATGAAGTTAAACGATGAAAAATTTTAAAATTACTCAGATATGGTAAACATAGGAAATTAAATTTTCATCAAGTAAAAACAAATTCGGGGCCACAAAATAGAGCGAAACCCCAAATCAAAAACCTGGGAGTGATCATGTCGGGGGATCTCACCTCCAAGGACCATAACATTGTATAATCGCATCTGCAGAAAAATGACAGGAGGGATAAGGAAAACCCTTTCAAAATGGGGAGGCCAACCCCATGATGACACTTTTCGGGCACTTTTTCTATCTAGGGGGAATATTGCTGCACACTAACAGCACCTTTTTAAGGCAGGTGAAATTGCCGACCTAAAAATTTTACAGAAACTTCACGGGGGCATAAGGGGATAAAACACCTCAATTATTGGGGGGCGCTTTAGGTTCCTAAACCCGTATTCCCCGGAATGCAGGGGGGAGAGATACATGATTTTTAAACCTGGAAAATCCCAAGGGGCATACCGAACTTGCACACGAAAATCACCCACTACGAAAACAAAAAACTTGAGACGAGCACCCCTCCCCCCCAAAGAAAAAACAGGGGGGTCACTACACGTTAAGAGACCCTCAATAATTGTCAGGGCCCGGTGTTTAACTGCCTCCCAGCACACATAAGGGGGATTACCAACGACCCCTGGCAGCTTCAAACTGGCATGGACAAGCACCTAAAGTCAGTTCCGGATCACCGGGGGTGGCTCGTATGTTGGTTTGCGTGCAGCCACAGCAAAACCTGGGTTTATCAGGCTCTGATCCACCACGAGCCCGGTCTCAGACCGGGCCGCGGGGGCGTTGCCCCAGAATCTCTCCAGGTAAAATCCAGGAATAATAATAGTAATAATGATAATAAAAATAATAATAATAATAATAAAAATAATAAAATAATATAATAAAAATAATAATAATAATAAAAATAAAAATAAAATAATAATAAAAATAAAATAATAATAAAAAATAAAATAAAATAATAAAATAATAGTAATAATAAATAATTTTAATAATAAAAAATAATAAAAATAATAAAATATAATAATAAAAATAATAATAAAAATAAGTTTATTTCTTTTAAAGGTTGCAATGTTAATTACAATTTTTTTTTGCTAAGTACAAAGATAGCCCTCATGCCCAGCATTTCCCTTTTTGTCATCTGTGTAGGGCCCATCTTGTTTAAGTAGGGGCCCAATACTGGATGTTGTTCTCGACTTTGATTTGGCAAAAAAAAGAAATACTTTTGGTTTTTTTTTTGTTTTCATTTTTTGGCTTTTAGTTCTTCCCGGATTCCCGCCCCATAAGATTCCTTTAGCTAATTTTGATGTTTGCTTTTCTCTGCCAGTTCCCCCCCATTTCAGATATATGGCCTCGTTATTTTTTCCCCGCCCGTAAAGGGGGGGGCCTTCTCTTTTTATTTTTCATCTATCCCCCTTTTTTTTAAAGGGAAAAAGCCTTGACATACATCGGTGCCAC
>NW_026496819.1:0-20412 GCF_026875155.1 Cherax quadricarinatus | reverse complement strand
CGCAGTCATTACTACATCTTTGCCCAAACCACGCCCTCCCATAGCCCACACATACCTTAAGACCCTTCTTTGCATTTCCATAATATCCTGACTTCTTAATGGGTAAATTTCCGCCACTCCCCACACCTTACTATAAATCAGCGTATTTACCACCACAACCCTTTGATGCAAGGTTACATCCCCGGCCCTTAGACCCCTCAGCCTACTCAAAGCTCTGTCCATTACCATTTCTGAATTAACCCTCCTGCTCTCCTGTGCATCGGGCCAAAAACAAAATCCCACAAATCTTTAGCCTATCTACAGTTATCCAACCAAACTCCTCCCCCAAGGTCCCTCCTACCCAAGCGCCTACCTCCAACAACCGTGATTTCTGCTTATTAACTCTCATCCCAGTAGCATTCCCAAAAATCTCAATTACCCTTCCCACTTTTCTTAAATCTTCAATCTCATTAAGTAAAACAGTTGTATCATCTACATAACCAACAATATTCCCACAATATCCTCCACTCTCCCCCAACCTTCCCATCCCACCATCAACCAGAACATAGAAAGGGTTCTGCATACATGCAAAGAGTATTTGGGAGAGTGGACACCCCTGCCTTAAACCCCTTCCCATGCTTACTGAACTACCCAACCTCCCTTTACCTGTACTCTCATTGATGCATTCTCATACAAAGTCCTCACCCATCCAACCCCCCTCCCTCCAAAACCCATTCTCACCATACTCTCAATCAAAAATTCCCTATCCACATAATCATAAGCTTTCTCCCAATCCAGACCTAGAATACCTCCCTTATTACTACCCCAAGGAATCCCGAATACGACCATGACCTACCCGCATACTCCTCCCCGGGATACCAAACTGTCCCCCATGTATCACCGACCCCATGACCTTCTTCAGTCTATTACCCAAAATTTTCGCAAAAACCTTGTAATCAGCGACATCAAAGATATTGCACGGTAAGCACCTCAACTCTCTACCCCCCCCTTCTTTGGCACCAAAACTATGACACCCGTACTTTGCGATATGCCAACTTCCCACTAGTTAACATATGGTCCAATAGCCTAACAAAACACTGCCTAATACACCCCCAATGTGCTCTATAAAAATCATTTGGTATACCGTCTATCCCTGGTGTTTTCCCGGTACTCATCCCGAAAACTGCCTCTTCCACCTCAACCTCACTTATACCAACCTCCAACCCCACTCTATCCTGCTCACTTAAAAACGCTATGGAACCCCCTTCAAAAAAACCCTCCCAGGAACCCCCCTCCCTCCAACTCCATTTCTCTCTAAACCAACTATCAGCATAGAGACTCATACTTTCCGTATTGGATAGGACTCGACCACTGGATACCCTCCCACCCCAGGGCTTGTCTCCAATTGTAGAATGGTGGTTACACTCTGTCGGTCCCGAAATTTACGTAAAACATTACCCAGACGGTTTATCACCCCACAAAACATTCCTCTAACCCCGCCCTAACCCTATTGCATCAAACCTATCATTGTGTAATTCAGCTATTCTACTCCGCAGTCTGTCCATATCATCCCTCCTACCACCTCCCCCAACATAACAATCTTGCAACTGTCCCTCCAGATAATTTTGCAACCAAAACGCCACCCTCGCCTCCTCTCGTCCCCTAGCCTTAAAAAAATTCGCTATTCCAGGTTTTGCCTGCATTTCCCACCAATCTAACAGATCTATCTCCCTGTTCCTAGCCCTCCCAAAAAGGCAACCACCAATCACTGAAAAAAGGCCCCTCCCCCTCCTCCTTAAGAAGCCTTACATTTAATTTCCAGTACCCAGAATAAATTACGCACCACTCCATCCCACATCAAATCTGCTATTACCGCTCTGTGATCAGAAAAACCCCACATCGAAGGTTTGCACCCTCACACATCTATACCCTGCTTAATATAAATTCTGTCTAATCGCGCTTCATATCCCCTACGGACGAACGTATGCTCCACTAGGTAACCCCCCCTCCCCACCACATCAACAACCCCAATATCTCGCAATACATCCCTCAGCACACTCAGCACACAACCCGCCCCTCTCGGTTCGACATCACCACTCCTAATCACACAATTCCAATCACCTCCTATTACTGTTATAGCAGGCAAACCTCTCAAGTGATACAGCAATACCTCTCTGACAAAATCTACTTTTACCCTGATATTACTAGTTGCTGGCATGTAAACTCCCACGAAACTAACTCGACTCTCACCCCAGACGCCATCCACCCTCACGATCCTCCCACCCCCCCCTCTTCCCAACCGATGACACGCAAGGGGCTGGTCTCCTTTACCGCAACGGGTACCCCACCTTTAAATTGCAAACCACTGGTTACATCATCCATATCCTTTCACCCTCACACACTCCACCCCTGGATATGCTCTTGCAAAAAGCATATGTCAACATAAAACCCCTTTTAAAAAACCACTCCAACCAAAAATTTTTTGCCCTCAGTCTTAAGCATTAACATTAAGCTTTGACACATCTAAAATTACAGAAAAGGGGCGGCTTTCCTATGCCTCTGGGATTTACCCAGCACTTTTCATATTCGTTTTCCCTTTGCCATCGGTTTTCCTGTAAATCCCTTCCCCCCCCCTTTTTCCAATTTCAACCGGGCACACCTCTCCCATATGTGTCCCGGCTCCCAACCGCTGCCCCTGACTTCTTCCGGGCCTTGCCCCCCGGGGGTAATGATTTCATCTATCTCAAACCCCCGCAGTCGTTTCCTGGAAACTCCACTTACAACTATCCCCCCTCAACAATCCCCCCGGGTGTACCTCCCGGCCACCACATGCCCCCGCCCAATTTACTAAAGTCTTCCTCAAAAAATTTGTTGTCCCCCAAAGTTCCAGCTTCACATGAATGAGGACACCTTTTGCACAGGGTTCCCCCTTCATCCAAAAAATCCTTGATCCATTCCCAAAATAACCATCCGGGTTGAAGCTTCCTGGACGAAAGTCTCTCAGATGTCACCTTCAACCCCCCCGACGCCCCTGGGAGGTGAAAAATGTCTCCGCCGCCGCCCCTCCGGCGACCCTTCGCTCCAGAGGTCATTCCCCGGCCCCCCCAAAGGGATCAGAGCAGGCACCAAAATTTCACGACTGTTGAAAAAATTTGGGTTCGAGAATTGAGAAGCCCGCCTCCAGGGCACTGGGGGTGCCATGTTCTATAAGAGCTACATAGGGCGACATGTTTTTTCCTTGCCCACTATACACATAAACCCGTTTCTACAACCCATCATCGAACATAGGATGGTATAGGCCTGTTAAAGTCATTTTAAGGGTGTAAGAACCTTCCGCATTCCTTCTTTGGGGACCATCCCTCCAAACCCCCATTGTTGCAGAATGCACTGTCCCATAACTTCGAATAAACTCCTGCAGGCCATAAGCCGTAGCCTCAAAGGGTACATTCCGTACCTTCACCCTGTGAAGTACTTAGAGACGTCTTTGTAACACAACATCCTTCGTTGAATTCACACTTTTGCGTTGTTCCTGGTAATGCTCGACAATTTCTTGTGTAGAATCGACTCGTAGAAATTTCACAAAGATTTTGTTAAACCATTAAGGGCGACGCCATACAATTCCTCGTTGGGAATACCATATGTATCCCTGATGATGTTAGGGAGAAGGACGTTCATCGTATCTCCACTTAACGTACCACGAACCAGCTCTATGCAGATAGTATTCACTCTCCGTACTGTGTGTTCTGCCATGTTGATATCCCAATGAGCAGCGCACGTCCTCACTACTCAATGGTTGTTGCTGAACTAAGGTAGCTCGCCTGAAGACAGCAGAGGGGTGCCGAGACACAACCGCACTCCACCGTGGTCAGGCAGCGAATGTCAGGAGATGATTAAGTCTTTCCTGGACGTGCCTGCGGAGGAGAACCCAGCTACAGACAGGAGAATTCTGACGGTTGAGAAGGACTTGATTGAGCAGATTCCAGAGCCTCTGGGGTCAGAGCCTGGCATGTTGCAGTTGCTACAGGTGGAAGCTGAGGTGCACAAGGGCAATGGAAATACTGATATGGAAATTGAGGGCACATCTAGAAAGAGGGCTGGAGGCTCGTCGGATGAGGAGGTTATAACACCAGCTCAGCGTACAGGGAAGAAGACGTGGGCAGGAGTGATTAAGAAAGGGCGGGTTAGTGCACAGGGGGGGAGGGGGTACAGGCGGGAAAGAGTGCACGAGAAAAGACGAAGCAGCAAAAAGTGGAACAGACAGGACACAGAGACATAGAGGAAAGCACCCTTTCTGAATCTTAAGTGTCTAACGATAAACGTGAATGGCCCTTTAAGTGACGGTAAACGAGTATGGTTTGGGGGATGTTTTGCGGCGTTTTAAACATTGATGTGTGTTTTATTCAAGAACACAATTTCAAGTATGGCAGAGAGTTGAGGCTGAACGGTTTTGGATGTATGTTGGTAGTTCAGGGAAAAAATTAAAAGGGGGGGGTGGGCAGTGGCAGTGAGGGAGTCCAGCCCATTCCACATGCTCAAGTGGGAAGAGGGAGGGGAGGGGAGGGGAGGGTGGTGAGGGTGGAGGGGATATGGGTGAGATTAGAGTATGTTTTCTGGGGATATTTATGCCGGCAGATAGTTAACATACGGGTTAAGGTGAATTTTGTAAGGGAGGTTTTGCTTTTCAACATGCGGGGTTTTTACCAATGGTTTTCTATAATAGGTGGGGATTGGAATTGTGTAATCGGGAATAAGGATGTGGAACCGAGAGGGGCAGGGTGTGTGCTTGGGGTTTTGAGGGATTTGTTGAGGGATGCAGGGGTTTATGACATAGTCAGGGGCGATGGGGGGAAAAGTAGAGCACCGTTTATGCGGAGGGGTTATGCTGCCGGGTTTGGGATCGTATATATATAACTCGAGTTATAACAGTAGAACGTGTAATGACGATAGATTTAGGTTTTTCGGACCATCGTGCCGTTTTGGCAGAGATGGCATGGGAAGGGATGGTTCGTAGGTATGGGGGGTTATTGGAAAATGAATGTGAGGCTACTTCAGGGAGAGGGGGAGGGGTTGTTTTTTAGGGAATGGGGGAAGCAACTATGGGAGGCTCGCAACGAAGAGGAGGATGTCTTTGGAATGGTGGGAGAAGCACGCTAAATTGCAGATTAGGGAGTATTACCAGCATAGAGGAAGGGATGAGGCGAGGTGGAGGTATGGTTTACAGAAATATTTAGAGGGGCGCTAAATGATTGTTATGAGGGGGAGGGGGGCTAGACATGGAGAAATTTTTTTTTTTTATATTTTATTTGTAACCAATACAGTATACATAAAAATAAAAATAAAAGGAAACAGTATGGCTCTCAAATACTGAAGGTTCGGCCATTGACTAAGAGAACCCTACAACAAAATAAACTACACACATGAATTGCACCTCATATACTTTGCAGATATAGTGTATAACATTTACAACAATATCGTACGGCAAGAAACATACTACAAATAACCACAGGTAAAGGGTTATGACTGACATATATAAAACATTCAATGACTCAAAACCTAACACTTTACATATATTTTACATATAACATGGACATATGACAAAGGCTTCATTACAATTGAAAAGATATATACGATAAAAGTGTAACATTTACTTCCAGGCCTTCTCATTATCAATAAACCAAAAAACCTAGCACATAATCCTACTTGAAAAAACATCTACATTACTTCTCCCTAAAATTCAGCTTACCATTATACCAAAATACAAATACACATACAAAGAAACAGCTTAGATCAAAACCGACTCATTACAGTTCAATAAACCCCGTATACAAAAAATCTCAGGCACCAAAGGAATGCGTCTATACACTGGCTGGATATATCTGTATACCATACAGCCAAATCTTACGTTAAGACATAGCCATGAAAAACCCATATATCAGGGTTGCTGACAGTCTATATGTACATCTTCATGACAAAAACCTAATGGAACATAAGCATTTATAAAAAAAATAAACCTAAAAAAAAACCACTTCATATGGCAAAAGAACAATACCATTGTATATACTATACAAAGTACTATATGACAATGACAAAATACAAACAAAGTATCGAAAAGGAACAACCCGCCCCTCCCCTCCCCCCCACCCCTCCTCCCCCCCCCCCCCCCAGGCGCCCCCCGCCCCCCCCCCCCTGACCCCCCCCCCCCCCCCCCCCCCCCCCCCCCCCCCCCACCCTCTCCCCCCCCCCCACACCCCCCTACCCCTACACATCACCCCAAACACACAGTATTATTTTTGTATAACACATTTGAGGACAAAAAGAAAAACCAAACATACTAGATCGTTGCCTTGTGTCACACTCACAACTTCCAAACACCACAATACTGTGAGATGTGACCCTTCACACATACACCAATGTAGTGTTGCAACCACCACTACTTACCTATTATATTCAATACCTATGTCAAAACAATGTGGAAAAAATAATCCTCCAACACCCCGAACCAACACTACAACACAAAAGAAGCTTATTAAGTTATATTACAAACATAACCACACCGCTTAAGACATCCTAAAGAAACATGGACCATAACTCAAGAAACTAGCCCCCGCAACCCCTCTTTACTTGACACTTAAATCTCTTAAATCCTTCAACCTGAATCTACGATAACATCCTTCAGGTAATGCTGTCTCCCATCTTACCCTGTATAGATCCCTATGCGGCCCTTTGTTCTATACATCGTGGGCGCCTAACACTATTATCCTGTTCCTCGGACTCCCACCAACCCTCATTGCCCAAGATATATAAATATAATCAGAGTCCCCACATACGCAGCTCGCAATCACCAACTGCGGACTCCCCCACCTATATCTAAACTAACACCCGCAACACCTGTAACCTTCCCCACCCACTACCTAACTACTCATACTAGCATCCCTCACATCTTCTAAACATGTACGCCAAAAGTACACGCGTGGAAAATATGGTTTCCGGAATCCACACGCTCTTGCACTCCCCAAACCTTTTTCCCTTAAATCTCCTATTTCTTAAAATAACACACACAACCCCAGACGGTCCAAAGATCCACAAGGAGATCCCATTATTGCCCATGTAAACAACAAACCTAAACATACCTCCACCTGACACTTGGTTTTACACGTAGTTGTTGAAGACCCGATTTCATACCGAAACTCCCCAATGCATACCATAGGGTATGCCCCCTCAACTGCCACCGCCACCACAGACCACTGCCCCACCCTCTCAAGAACCTTCAATGTAAGCTGTTGTTTTCGGATTCCCTCTTACCGTCCAGTCAAATTCGCATACTAGCCTCCAATAAATTAAAAATCCCTACCTTGTACTCACCGCGTATTTTGCATATCCATGCGCACAGTCTGAGTTTCAAGGCCCCCCCCCGCTCACCCCATCCCTCACAAACCCCCTTTATCAGAAACAACTCAATAACATACGTTTCCTCAAGAGGTATCAGACCCACGCCCTGCTAACGGGACGCGACTCGCACCCTCAACTGTTAAAGTCACAACCGATCCAATATAATATCTGAATACTCGCCGTAGCAACCGTTGCACCTCAACCGTCGTAACGGATATATATTGCCACCACGTGCCAATAACTTGCCTAACAACAGGGACATTCTGTTGACACTATAACCTTTGATCGCATACGTTAATTGCTCTGCCCTCAAACACCTCACCAATCTTTTTCAATACTCCTCCATCGGTGCGCCACCGGATTTGCCTCTTGTGCATCCCTATCTTTCCGCATGTACACTATCCCACATATCACAGCCTGAATTCTACCAGTCGCCACCACCCCTCGCAACTTGTTGCTCACCACTTATGTACAATGATCCCCTAAGATCGCACATACTTGGATCTTTACTGACATAAATTTCATACCGTTTACGTTTAGTCATCACCACTAAACGTCTACACCCTTCCTACCTTATGCTAAATCACTCAATTCCCTCACCAAGACCAGTCGTTATCATCCACGTAACCACTATAGACCCGCTTCCCCTTCTCGTGCAAAACCAACCCTCGCTCTCGCCATACTCCCACCTAACTGCCCTATTATAAAAGGGTTCTTGAAGACATGGCACACATAAAAGATTATGGGACAGAGGACATCCTTGTCCGCAAACCCCTTCCCATCTGTCTATTGCTATCACCATGTAGTTCGTCCATTAGCCTGAATTCTCATTAACTGCACCCCAGATACAAAGTTTTTGCCAAGAAAGCCAATTTCCCTCCCGAAACAACCAACGCATAAAACTCCATTTATGCATCCCTATTCTACGCTATCAATAAGCAGGCTCTCCGAATCCAGAGCCATAAACTCCCCCTCCCGCCCCTCCCCCCTATGCTCTTAAAACTTCTAATACTCCATGCCCTTCATACTATTTTGATCTACCCGGTATTGCATATTTGTCCTCTCTCAATATAATCTTTACCTAAAACCTGTTGATTCCTGTACCCTAATGACCCATGCCTATAACTTAATAATCACGCACATAAGCGAGATGCACGTAATCTCTCTACCGTCCTTGTCTGTCCACCCTTTCGGGACTAATACACAACCAGCAGTCCGTTTGCTGCTACCCACATTGCCCATCTTCTTCATTACCAAGAACACTCTGTACTTACAAAAATACTCCTCAACACTTGCCCAATTTTTATACATAAAAATCTTTGAAGGCACCCAGTCTCTACACCCGGTGCCTTACCTAAACTTGCACTGCTATAGCTCTTGCCAAAAATTTCCCCCTTCCGTAATCTGTCCTTTCAAGATCTCCTATTCTCTACCATCAAGCTCGGCATAGCCACATAACCCACCCATTTCCCTTAAAGCATCATCTCTCTATCCACATTTTGTGATATGACCTAAAATATACATCAAGACTAATCCACTCATACTAAGTCGACATCATCACTGCCCTTCCCTATACCCTCCCATCCCCACATGAACAAGTTAATCCCTATCATCTCCGTCGCGGCTTCCCTTACGCTGTCCTCTCAATACACACGGCCCGAATGCTATCACCCCAAACCTCCCCGCCTCAACCCCGCCCAAAAAACGCACGTTTGTTGTGTGCTTGTGCACCATCAAATCTTTCATTTTGCAAATACCCTAATGCGTCTCCGTTAATCCCCTCCACAATATCTCCCAGCCGGGTAACTATACCCTCCCTCGTTCGTAGCAAGCCTCACATTGCCCTCAGATAAGATTGAATACCATACTATTTTTTCCTATTACTATTCCTCCCCTATATTACATACATAAACTACTCGTTAATACAGTGATTAGTCGCCACCGGTCCACCATCTAACCAGATCACCAATTTCCCTAGGCGATGGGCTTCGACTCAACCCCTCCCAAAAACTGTTTAATATGACTGGGTCTATGGTTCTTCTTCCATGCGAGCAACTTTACATTTAACTTCAATACCGGCTTCCCTTCGTGGCAACCCCTCCTCCCACCCAATCCACCCATAACACCCCTATGATCAGAAAATACACATCCAACACCCTCACCCTATGTATTACTACCCTTCTGGGGACTCCGTCAAAAGATCGAGCTAGGACAAGTCATACCACGCTAATAAATGTATGCTCTACTCCCCCCCCACAGATATCGATTAGTTTAACCCACCTTGATAACAGATGTTCTCCAATGTTCCCATACAATGCCCCGCCCCTCGGTTCACATCCTGACGCCTTATCACAGTTCCCTATCACCTCGACTATCACGGCTACCCCTGGCAATCCACGGCAAGTAGTAAACCACAACGTCCTCAACAAAATTGTATTCTTAACGCGTACGTCTCCCTCCTGCCGGTCGATACACAACCACCAAGGTCATCTGTAACCTGACCATAATCCATCCACACGTATACCCTCCTCCCCCCTTCACAATGCTGACACACCAACGGGTAGTTTCCTTTACCAATATAGCCACACCGCATTTTAATCTACCGCATGTTCAACATACCCCTTATATCCCTCCACTTCAACTCATAACCAGTCTATAATTATGCTCCTGCAAGAAAAACACAAACGTCAACACCATGACGCTCCAAAAACTCCTAAAACCACTCCACTTTCTCTGCCACCTCAAACCCATTTGCATGTTCAATTACAGCACTTAAACACGACAAAGGTGGTTTCCCTCATCGACACAACCTTTTTGTCATACATGTTCGCCTCATTTGCACTCTTATCCCTCCCCACCCCCTTTTTGTGCACTCTTACTCGATCCCTGACCCTGGGTGTCTTATGAAAACCCCTCTGCGTGACAATCCGCCATGTATTTCTTCCTGTACGTTGTGCGGGCGTCAAGCACTAATCTGAATATAAAGCACTGCTGCGGGCGCTTTTTGCGTCTGTACCGTCGACCTGCATCTACGTCATCAAGTCGATCACACGATGAACCTCAACCTCCATCGAATTCACCGACAAGACAGCCTTGTCACACACCTTAGGACGAACTACCTTCGCCCCTCCGTACCTCCTTATAGTCCCAGATCAGGATCGTGCCTTCTTCTGATCCGGCCCCGTGCAGATTATCCACAAGCGTTCGTCTATGCTTCCTCCTTGCTATCATTCACTTCTGCGAAAGATCCCTCCATTGCCTGAAAACCAGTCCAGGGAAGGGGCAGTCCCCACCACTCGTAAGCACCTAGCCATTTCTCTGCCTTCTTCAACCTCCTACTCCATGACGCACTCTGCGGGGTCGTGTCGAAAAAAGGCTGCCTGTTCTTGCTCCACTCTCCTCACATCTACGTTTCTTCGTTGGTTGCAGGTCGTTGTCTCCACGCTCTACCACATTGCGCTGCCAGTGAGTATCCATTTACGACCCACACCAAACGACAAAGTGCGTCGTTGCTGAGTATGTCCAAGATACCGAGTTCTGAATTCTTCGATCACCCACATACGACGGTAATAGATTTCGTATCGTCATCTTTGCAGAGTAGTACCCTCAGGTATTCCATTATACGTACCAGTTGACCATTCTTCCGGCAAGTACCGTTAGTGTACGTCCATATTTACTATGGCAAAAACCTTTTGTCAAGAATGCATCCGCTCAAAGGCACATTATTCCTGTCTTCTACCAAAGGTGATGTAAACTTGATGCATCTAGCATCCTCACCTGACAGCATGATCATGAAAACAGTTAAGGCCACTTCCTGAAAACTTGTTACTCTCACTGTCTCATAATAACAGCGTCGAATCTGAATTTAAGATATCCTCTTCGTGCCATCTCATGTGGCAAGTCCACAAATCTCTCTCAGTAAGCTACGCCGTAGGTGGTCTCTGAATTATTGATGGTAGGAAAGAAGTGCTCCATAGACGGGCCCCAGTGATAGCTCCACTGGTTAATGCAATACAGACTGTAGTGACTCTCCGGCGCCAGAGCCATTCAGCCATGTTGTGAAAATATTAATGCACCCAGGTCATAACACAATGGGGGTGGTTAGCAGCAGGCACACGTCTCTTACTCAAGGCTGGAGGACGCATAGGAAAGGTAATTACGTCAAAACTGATGGCTGGACCTGTTTCAAACCCAAAAGGGAAACATAAAACACAGTGCTTCCAAGGAAATCGTGAAAGGAAAAACACTTCAAGAATAATTCCAAATTCAATTGCAATCCGTGCAAAGTGGAAAACATACTGACCACCACCAAAGGGAATATACATGTTATATAATTGATGGGTGTATACTTCAATACATGTTTTATATTATTAATTGCTCCTTCACCTTCCCGATCAAGGGAACTTTTTTTTTTAATATAAGTATTTAAAACTTCATGTACAATAGTTACATAGGTACCTATAAATCACAACAAAAAATGATCAAGGACAACATTCCAGTAAAAAACTATCACCACGCAAAACAAACCAAGGCCACATCAGACAGTCTTACTATATACAAGGTTTTTATACCATATCACAAAGTTTAAGAAGGAGAATTAAAAGGTTATAAAAAACCAAAGGGCATCCACAAAAAGGGCTATTAATTACAACCTGAAAAAATTACATCCTTCAACACAATAATATTCACCAAGCTTTAAAATGACAATCTGACCCCATTAAATACACTCGAACAAATACACCAGACTCTATAATGCCTTATAGGAAACTGTGCTTCAACACAGGTGACCCTCATCCCCCCCCCACTCACACAACACATGCGGAAAAAACTACCTATCACCAACTGCATATATTCATTATGCCATCGCTGCACTGACCACGGTAGTCGTGCGGTAGTGTCTGCACCCCTCTGTTCGTTATGTAGGCGAGCGCCCTTGTCAGTTATACTCTGGCTTGCCAGTGGCTGTGAAAAGTGGTGCTAGTCAACCTCGGATGACAACATAGGTGCACGCTGGGATCGATCCAAGGAGTGCGGTTAGTCAGAGACGAAGGATAAATACTTGTAGGCATCGAGCTAACTTACGGAACGATATACGCCCAGTTCTGCGCTAGTTCTAATTGCCAACGAATCATACGTGGAGGACTTAAGGAGTACAAGATAGTGACTGTATGGTGTTGTAGCATTTTAACGCGAGAGGACAACGAATTTTCGTTTTCAAACTGCTAATCAGCAAGGTTTAATGAATCGTTAGTTACCATGATCTTCAGGAGCGTGAGTCTAAACGTACACCAGATGTCGCACTGTAAGAATGATAGATGTTTCACGGTATTTTAACAAGTTACGCTACTCACTCGTTCCCTAAGAAGGCGGACGACGGCGGATATAAGGAAGATTTTTGAGAAGTATGGGACGGTGCATTAGCTTAACATGGTGACGTGGGCGGGCAGGAGACTATGTTGGTTTTCCACGTGTCTTTCAACCTCAACTGTCCTTTGAGGCACCCAATACCTTTCCTATGTGTACATACAAGATTTCAGGGACGCAGGGTCAATCTGGTAATGTACCCAGGACAAACGAGTTACGGCCGCGATGTGAGTGAGTATGATCACATAGCGACGACCTGTGACAAGCGAATAGACATGTGCCTGGACCTGTGGTTGACGTCGCAAGCCCCAGCTTCAAAGATGGGAGGTGGGAACAAACACGGATGGAAGGGGTGGTGGTTTTTGTGGAGCGAGATAGTGGATTTCAGGGCACACACGGACTGTGTGCGTTGTTTGGATGTCACGCCCCCAACTGCCGATCAGGTTGTTCGTCTCATTGTGGATAAGAGGCTAAGGACAGGCAAAGTACAAGAGAAGGTTATTGAGATTGAGGAGGAATTGGTGGAGGGGTGTGAAGACGTTGTCAGCACCAGAGAGGGTCTGATCCATCAGAGCGTGGAGTCATTTGAGAATCCGTCGCTTCCAGAAAAGTCTGAGACATGATAATTTGGGGAGTGATGGTGGATTTTGGAGACGTCGCATTGAATCATTCTACCAACCATTCTCAGGTGGAGGTGGAGGTTCATCGAGAAGGTAACATCTGATCAAGTTAAGTGTAACATGGATGTCACGAGAAAAGGGGGCTAGTACTACAGATTCTGATGCCGTCATTACGCACTGCCAAGGCCTGGGAAACAGGATGAGGTGAAGTGTGAAGTTTAGTGGTGTAGGTAGGTGGTAGCCCTGAATATTGATGGCACCGGAAGATGGAAGGGGGGGAGGGAAAGAGAGCACTCTGATGGTGTCGAACGTAATTAACAGGCTCTGGACGTTGTAAAGAGTGATGACGAGGAAGCAGGGGATGAGGAAACTTAAATAGGCTTAGGTGTATGTCTGTAAATCGTTTAATGGGTTATGTAGCTCGGTATGAGAGAGCTTGGTTTCGTAAATTTTCTTCCTGAATAAATCTAGAGTGGATGTTGTGTTTCCTGCAGGGTGCCACAATTTCAAAGGGGTAGTAGGGTGTTGGAAGTGGCAGGATTTCGGGTAGTATACCCTGCCATCTTCCCACGTTAAAATGTGGGTGTGGGAATTTTAATAAGGGAGACTGAGGCCCCGTTTGTTTGCAGAGAAGCGAGGGAGGTAGGGGGAAGGAGGGTGTTTGTGTTTGAGTGTGGATGGGTGGTGGAAGGTAAGCGCAGTGTCTTTTGTGAGTGTGTCATGCGACGGCAGAAAAATAACATAGAAGGTAAAGAATTTGATTTTGTGTCTGTTGTGAGATCTTGGTGTTTTTACTATAAGTGCACTGCCAGAGGTCGGCGATAGTTGGTGGGGATGGAATAGTGATAACTTCAGGGTGGCTGAAGTGGACCCAAGAGGGGGCCCTGGATATGTCTGGTGGCTACTAGGGCTTTATTAAAGGGATGTTAGGTAACGTGAGGCCTTTGGGGGGAGGCGGTGTGTGTAGACTGAATATCGTTGTTAGGAGTGGTTAAAGCATGGCGAGCACTAGATAGTGTACCTTTCTCAGGGAGTGGGAAAGTTAAATCCTTTCAGTACTGTGTGACGCTACAATGTACGATCATCGGGCAGTGGTGGTGGGAGTCTGGGTGTGGGGACGCTCGCGGGACATATAAGAATGTTAATGGAAATTAAATTAAGGGTGTTAGGTGATTGAGGACGCGGGTTTTTGGAGGGGTTTTTCAGTCCTATGGAGGGGAGCTTGTAGTGTGAGAACAGGGAGTGGATGACATTGTGACATGGTGGCGCTAGTGTCGCCAAGGAAAGGATTCGAAAGTAAGTTGTTGTGAAGAGAAGGATAAAACACGTATTAATAATTTAAAATATGGACTGGCTAAAACTAATTTAAGAGGGATAGGTTAAAGAGGTTTGCTAATTGGAGGGGGGAGGACGGTGTGGTGGGACTAATTTTCCTATGGATGAAATAGCTGAAATAAAGGGGAGGTTTCTGAGGGTGTTGCAAAAATGAAAGGTTTCAGCTGTTCAGGATGAGGCAGGAGGTGGAGGAAGTGATGATTGGGGCGACAAGCCGTCAGCGTGTTGTTATGCGGCCATCAAAAAGCAAAGGAAGGCGCTTGAGGCTATTACCATGGCTTAGAGGTAACGGAGATGGTTGGGGGAATTATGAGAAGTTCCAATGTCGCGATAAGAGAAAGGATACCGAAGTCACGAAGGGGGGTATGTGTGCGTTTATATGGAGAGGCTGGTACGAAGAAAGTACTGGAACAGTTGGAGGGGCGGGGGAGTGGGGGGTGTTGAGGGGCATATGCATTGGACAATGTGTGGTACTTTATGTGACGTGGTAATTTGGAAATAGGTGATCGAAAGGCTTTAGGTGGGATGATTACGGCGCAGAGGAAGGACAAGAGAAGGCGGTTAAGGGGAATGAGGACGAGGGGAAAGCTCCGGTAATTGATGGATTCTCCAGTAGTAGATTATATTTTAAACATTGGGCGTGTTAAAGGGAATTTTATAGTTAGGTTATTTAATAGTATGAAGGAGAAGCGTTAAGTGGGGGGAGAAGCAGGGGAGGGAAACAGCAGGAGCAGTAGTAGCAGTGTTGGTCCTCGAAGAGGCAAGGGGCAGCCCACCCTCGGAATAATAGAGTACCGAGCCATATCACTGATGTGTGCAGGGACTATAAAGGTTGGTTTGCAAAAACAATTTTTAGTTATAGGGTTAAATGTGTAGTGGAGAGGGTGGTGTCAAAATATCAGTTCGGGTGCCGGGAAGGTCGATGACTGAAGGGACCTGGGGATACTGAGAAGTTTTGGGAAGCTAAAGGGAGGGGGTGGAGGGAGGGGCAGCTTTGTTGGCCTCGTTAGACTGGCAGAGGGTGAGTGCATAGATTAGAGTGGAAAGGGGAAGCTTGGAGCTTTGTGCAGGCTTATTACTTAGGGACAGGGTTTTGGGGAGGAAATAGTTCGAGTGGGTAAATACGTGGTACAAGGGGGCGAATAATGAGATACAGATTAATGGGTCGTATGGGGAGGGAAATTGCAATGGGGAAGAGGCTTAGACAGGAATGCCCCATTGTCCCAATATAGTTTGGCGTGTTTTCCAGGCCCCTTTTATTAGACGTGGTTGACCGTTGTTATGTACGCCATTTGTGAGGGAGTGTGGGGGTGGAGGAGAGGGCCTGGCCGGGGTTTAATTTTGGGATTGTTTGACGACTACCACTTTCTCACTTCGTGCAGGGATGTCAATGAGAGTGTTGGACGAGGTGGGGGCAATTTTGGAAGTCTGCCACGGGTGTATGCAGGTAAATAGTGCGAAGTCAAAGGTTGCATGGGGTTGGGTTCTAGGGTGGGGGGGGGTGGGGGGGTGGGGGGGGGAGATGTAATGTTGTTAAACACGGGCGGTTGTCTTTAATGATTTGTGGGTATTTTTATTGGGATGGTCATGGTTTGCGGCGCGGGGAGGAAAAATTCGGATAGGTTCTTGAGGAAAAAGGATCGTGGGGCATCTAGGTGTTCTGAGGACCCAAGCACATAACAGCACCTAAATCTGATACAGCGAGTGTGTAAGTCGTGTACATTCAATTGTATAGTAAGGTTTGGTATGTTGCAGCTGTGTTCCCAATTACAAGGTGACAGCGGAATTGCAGGGGTTACTAAGACGAGGTGTTACAAATTTTTTTGGGGGGGTTCACGTTGTTGATTGGTACGGACTAGGGAAGGTTGTAAAGTTACCTGATTAATCGGGGTGGGTTGGGGATCTTGGATTGAGACGGTGGGCTCTATATGTGTGTTTTAAATAGGGAATGTTTGCGTGAGAGGGTTGTTTAGTGAACGCGGTGCGTCTGTGCGTTTGGAAGGATAAGACAGGTGGTGTATTGATGGTATCGAGGAAAGGAATGGAGTTGAGAGAATGTGGAAATAGTTTTTGAGGGCCCTGTGAGGTTGGTTTAGGGAAACTGAGAAGAACAGGTTCCGTTATAAGGGTTTTGTGTAGGTTACTTGTAGGTAGGTTGCGATTTTTCTTCCCAGTTGAGGTTTGTTCCCCATGTATGGTGGAATAGTATTGGTTTTAGATTTAGTAAATTGAAAGTTAAAACTCGGGGGCGCGTCGTGAGCGTGAGTGAGGCTGATGTTGTTCGTTTTCTGCGGGGATTTCCTTCCGTTGGTGAACTTACGAAACAGGACAGGTTGTAGAGGGTGGGGGGTGTGGTATTGTGGGAGGGGATGAGGACGAGCGTACTGTATTTACTTTGTGAAGGGCTATTAGAGGGATGTTAGGTGCTGGGTTAGTAGGTTGGTACAGAGGGGTCGGGGGCGTGGGGTGTCGGTTTTGCGTGATCTAAGTTAGATATGGGTGGGTTAGACGAGGGTGTCATAAGAGCTTTTGATTAAATCATGGTAGATTAGATATATTTATGTCGTGGGTGATGAGGGGGAGGAGAGGGGCATCCTAGTGCGGAGAGAGGAAAGGTTCTTTGCGGGTAACGTTCTATTAGTACGCGGTTGTCGTAACAGAGGTTTGTATGGGAGGATGAGGGATCAGGCTTTCTCAGTGGGGGATAGAATGTAAACGTTAGGGATTCTTCGTAATCCTGTGATTGGATATGAGAGAGTGGAAGGGGTTTTCATAGGTTGGGGGAGTCAGGGGGCAACAGCGGGCTCGCCTCCCTGGGGGGGGGGGGGTGGGTCGTGAGAGTGTGTGAATGTGGGTTTGGAAAGGTTTCTGGTTTTTCATTGGGAATTCATATGGGGCATCCATGTGTGGAGGTAGGAGCTCACGGTTCGGTATGGTAGATTTAGGTAAACACTTTCAGAAGAGTAGGTATAATATAGATTTTATTATGTAGAATTATGTGTGTATCAGTCTTTGTATAACATGATTCTTGAGAAATAAGTTATTTGCGACATGAGTGTGTTTTAGTTTGTATTTCTGTTACGATGCTGGGTTTTTGCCGATGAGATATTACTTATATATGTTTTGCATTGTGAATACAGTGCATTGATTAATGTGGATTATGTGAAATTTTTTGTGTACGTACGGTGTGGGTTGTGTGTGTCGTGGGGGTGTGTGTGTGTGGAATGGGGTTGTGGGTGTGTGGGTGTGTATGTTCTATATATATTAAATATATATCTCTTCTATTGTATTGGCCTTTGTCATGGGTCAGACGTTATGTAAAACTTTATATATGCAGATTGATTCTTGTAAAAGTTTATAATATGGTCTGTACCCCTGATATCGGTTTTTGGTGTTTCATGAAGTTTCTTATGTTAAGTTTAGTCTGTGAATGGTATACAGACATATCTAGGACAGTTTAGTGACGCATAGTCCCTTTGTCTGAAATTATGTATTTTTTATTGGGGGTGTATTCGTAACAGTATTGAGCTTGTTATTGTGTTCTAAGCTGTATCTTATTCTGTTTATTTGTTTATGTGGTGATATGTTAAGCTTGTATTGTTAGGGAATAAGTATTGTAGATGATTCGTCCGATTATGATGTTAGGTTTGGTTCTTTGATTAATGTGAGGATGGGATTTTACTGATATAAACTTTCTTTGTATATTTTATGTCAAGTGTTTTGAACCTTTGTTCAGGATGTCATTTATATGAAACAATTTATCTATATGCAAGCGTTTTTTTTATATGTCATTTCATGACCCTGTGACATTTAATTTTTTTTTAGTTATGTTCTTAGTAAGTTTTTGTTGTAATATCTTGCGAGCATGTAGGTACAATCGTTTGTCATTTAAATTTTGATTGGGTTTTCCTTTAAGTTTCTTTTTTTTATGTTAAACTGTTTTGGGTTTTAAATAAAAATAAAAAAAAAAATAATCGAATTGATTGTGCTGCCACGGTAGGTGGGTTGTGCTCTGACCCCTCTGCTGTTTCGGCGAGCTACATCATTTTCGTCAACGCCATTGAGTAGTGGGAGTGTGCTGCTCATTTTCCAACATGGGTGATGCAAAGGCCCCAACACTTTTTGCGTTGAGTTGCCCCGTGGGGCTGTCAGGGGGCCCACGAGGAATTTGTTACTACCGGCGTTTATCCGTGATACTACGGTTCGAAAAATAAAGAGATTGGGGTTTGTGCTTAATGGGCGACCGGATTTTCTTTTTAAAATGACGTCGAAAAAGTTAAAAGCGGGGGGAAAAGTATCAGAGACCATTATACCCGTAAATTCGCTGTATAGTAGTTTATGATGTTCCGTACTACACATGGGTAAAAATCAAGAATGTGCCTTTTGAAGCGACTGTTTTGTTATAAAAGAGAATTTATTTTTAGGGTTTCGGGTTCATAGGGCCTCTGCAGGTGGTGGGCCGCTGGCCCTTTTTGCGGGAAGTTGGGGGAACTTTTCAGTAAAAGACCTTACGTCACCCATACCGCCCTATATTATTTTTGAAAGCTTTCGAATCAATATTGTAACATATGCGGGGAAAACGCGACGTGTCGGCTGTGTGGATGTATGACCACAAAGCGCCAGTGTGGTAAGCGTCGTGGGAATTCCAAATATCAAACAGCAACAATCGGAAGAGGTCGGGGAAGTTGGGGGAGGGAAAACGTCTTAGCTCTCCTTCCCTAAAGGGTCATCTTGGGTGAAGGGGTAGAAAAAGGCAGGGAATGCTTTGGAGGATGAAAAAGCGGAAGAAACACCGCATGGACATAAATAAAGTATTTGAAGAGACTTGCCCCTTGGGGGAAGAGGATGTGCGGCCCCCTTTAGTGAAAGGCATGGTTTTTTTGTTAGCGAGCGATTCAACCGTTGGGGGTCAGGTGCAATTTTGGGGTCGGGGTTTTTTTTAAATCTTGGTGAGGCGCGGATGGAAAACTTGAGTCTAGTGTTGATGGATGAGGTAATGTCAGAAGTGGAGGTGCATCATGTGGAGAAAAATTTTTCCGGAGGGGGGTATCAGCCCCTTCAGCCCCCCTTTAGCCCCTTTTGCCCTGAGGGGCCACTCAGAAGGGGCGAGCGTCTTTTTACTCTGAGTGAGTAATTGATCACAGATGCAAAGCCCGTAAGTCAAGTGAACCCCTTTCTCCTTGCAGCGGGGTTGCAACGTGTATTTTTTAAGAGACAGTAATCTCTTATTAGGGACAATTAAGGAAAATCCGCTCCCCTTTTTACCATAGTAAAATATGTACATTGTTGTCTTTTTTATTAAAAAGCAAAAAAAAAATTCGCTTTGCTTCATCGAGGAGGTGAAAGGATGCAAGGTACTAGGGCGCGTTTTTTTTTTTTTTTTTGCTGGGGGGGTGACTGTGGAGCGTGTGGCGTCTGGCAATTCTTTTGACTCAGAGAGAGCACACTGATGCCCGGATAACCCGCAAAGGACACTGTCTGTGGTTAGTGTGAATAAAAATGTCTCCAAAACCAATAAATCTTAAGAGAAGTTGCGCTTCTCTTGTGATTTTCATTGTGAAAAAATAAAGACGAATCTTGTGGAAAATTTGGTACCAGTGTGCGTTTCCTAGCAAAGGAAAACGTGGGGCATCCAAAGACACTTCAGCTTCTATCAAGTCCCGATTTGTCGAAGGTTTGGAACCCATAGCCATTACAAAGAGCAAGGTATGTTCAATTTTTTGTA
>NW_026496808.1:0-18749 GCF_026875155.1 Cherax quadricarinatus | reverse complement strand
CTCCCCCATTTACAGCTGTCCACCCCACCCAACTTTTGCTGTCCACCACCACTACTTTTCTGCTGTCCACCACCCTATACTCTGCTGTCCCCCCCCACCACTTACTACGCTGTCCAACCCAGTACATACTACTGCTGTCCACCACCACTACTACTACTTTTGCTGTCCACCATACTACTACTACTATTTCTCTCCACCATAACTACTCTACTACTGTTTGTCCACCACCACTACTACTTCTGCTGTCCATCTCCATCACTACTACTACTGCTGTACACCACCGCCACTACTACTACTGCTGTCCACCTCCAGTACTACTACTACTGCTGTGCACCACCACTACTATTACTATTGCTGTCCACCACCACTACTACTACTATTGCTCTCCACCACCTCCACCAGTACTACTACTATTGCTCTCCACCACAACTACTACTACTACTGCTGTCCACCACCAGTACTACTACTACTGCTGTCCAACACGACTACTACTACTATTGCTGTCCACCACCACTACTACTACTATTGCTCTCCACCACAACTACTACTACTACTGCTGTCCACCACCACTACTACTTCTGCTGTCCATCTCCATCACTACTACTACTGCTATCCACCACCACTACGACTACTACTGCTGTCCACCACCACTACTACTACTACTGCTGTCCACCACCACTACTACTACTGCTACTGCTATACACCACCACTACTACTGCTACTGCTGTCCACCACCACTACTACTACTGCTGTCCACCACCACTACTACTACTACTGCTGCCCCACCACCAAAAAATACACTACTGCTATACACCACCACTTCTACTACTACTGCTGTCCAACACCACTAGTACTACTGCTGTCCACCACCACTACTAATACTACTGCTGTCCATCACCACCACTACTACTACTGCTGTCCACCACCACAACTACTACTACTGCTATACACCACCACTTCTACTACTACTGCTGTCCAACACCACTAGTACTACTGCTGTCCACCACCACTACTAATACTACTGCTGTCCATCACCACCACTACTACTACTGCTGCCCCACCACCACTACTACTACTACTGCTAAAACACCACCACTTCTACTACTACTGCTGTCCACCACCACTACTACTACTCCTGTTCACCACCACCACCACTACTACTACTGCTCTTCACCACCACCACTACTACTACTGCTGTACACCACCACTACTACTGCTGTCCTCCACCACCACTACTACTACTGCTGTTCACCACCACCACTACTACTACTACTGCTGTACACCACCACTACTACTGCTCTCCTCCACCACTACTACTACTACTGCTGTCCATCACCACTACTACTACTACTGCTGTCCACCAACACTACTACTGCTGTCCACCAACACTACTACTGCTGTCCACCACCACTACTGCTACTCCTCCTGTAAATGGCCTGTTATCCTGGGTGTAAAGGGAGCAAAATAAACACAGCAGAAAAGTTTTGACTTATATTATCCTTCACCAATTTAGAACAGCAATTTTATTTTTTTATTATCACACTGGCCGATTCCCACCAAGGCAAGGTGGCCCGAAAAAGAAAAACTTTCACCATCATTCACTCCATCACTGTCTTGCCAGAAGGGTGCTTTACACTACAGTTTTTAAACTGCAACATTAACACCCCTCCTTCAGAGTGCAGGCACTGTACTTCCCATCTCCAGGACTCAAGTCCGGCCTGCTGGTTTCCCTGAACCCCTTCATAAATGTTACTTTGCTCACACTCCAACAGCACGTCAAGTATTAAAAACCATTTGTCTCCATCACTCCTAACAAACACGCTCACGCAGCCTGCTGGAAGTCCAAGCCCCTCGCACACAAAACCTCCTTTACCCCCTCCCTCCAACCCTTCCTAGGCCGACCCTACCCCGCCTTCCTTCCACTACAGACTGTACACTCTTGAAGTTATTCTGTTTCGCTCCATTCTCTCTACATGTCCGAACCACCTCAACAACCCTTCCTCAGCCCTCTGGACAAGTTTTGGTAAACCCGCACCTCCTCCTAACTTCCAAACTACGAATTCTCTGCATTATATTCACACCACACATTGCCCTCAGACATGACATCTCCACTGCCTCCAGCCTTCCCCCTCGCTGCAACATTAAACACCCATGCTTCACACCCATATAAGAGCGTTGTAAAACTATACTCTCATTACATTCCCCTCTTTGCCTCCAAGGACAAAGTTCCCCTGTCTCCACAGACTCCTAAGTGCACCACTCACTCTTTTTCCCTCATCAATTCTATGATTCACCTCATTTTTTCATAGACCCATCCGCTGACACGTCCACTCCCAAATATCTGAATACGTTCACCTCCTCCCCTACTCTCTCCCTCCAATCTTTATATTCAATCTTTCATCCACCTAATTTTTTGTTATCCTCATAACCTTACTCTTTCCTGTATTCACCTTTAATTTTTCTTCTTTTGGGACACCCTACCAAATTCATCCACCAATCTCTGCAGCTTCTCTTCAGAATCTCCCAAGAGCACAGTGTCATCAGCAAAGAGCAGCTGTGACAACTCCCACCCTGTGTGTGATTCTTTATCTTTTAACTCCACGCCTCTTGCCAAGACCCTCGCATTTACTTCTCTTACAACCCATCTATAAATATATTAAACAACCACGGTGAATCACACATCCTTGTCTAAGGCCTACTTTTACTGGGAAAAAATTTCCCTCTTTTCTACATACTAACTTGAGCCTCACTACCTCGTAAAAACTCTTCACTGCTTTCAGTAACCTACCTCCTACACCATACACTTGCAACATCTGCCACATTGCCCCCCTATCCACCCTGTCATATGCCTTTTCCAAATCCATAAATGCCACAAAGACCTCTTTAGCCTTATCTAAATACTGTTCACTTATATGTTTCACTGTAAACACCTGGTCCACACACCCCCTACCTTTCTTAAAGCACTCCTTGTTCATCTGCTATCCTATTCTCCGTCTTACTCTTAATTCTTTCAATTATAGCTCTACCATACACTTTACCAGGTACACTCAACAGACTTATCCCCCTATAATTTTTGCACTCTCTTTTATCCCTTTGCCTTTATACAAAGGAACTATGCATGCTCTCTGCCAATCCCTAGGTACCTTACCCTCTTCCATACATTTATTAAATAATTGCACCAACACTTCCAAAACTATATCCCCACCTGCTTTTAACATTTCTATCTTTATCCCATTAATCCCGGCTGCCTTACCCCCTTTCATTTTACCTACTGCCTCACGAACTTCCCCCACACTCACAACTGGCTCTTCCTCACTCCTACAAGATGTTATTCCTCCTTGCCCTATACACGAAATCACAGCTTCCCTATCTTCATCAACATTTAACAATTCCTCAAAATATTCCCTCCATCTTCCCAATACCTCTAACTCTCCATTTAATAACTCTCCTCTCCTATTTTTAACTGACAAATCCATTTGTTCTTAGGTTCCTTAACTTGTTAATCTCACTCCAAAATTTTTTTCTTATTTTCAACAAAATTTGTTGATAACACTCACCCACTCTCTCATTTTGCTCCCCTTTTTACATTGCTTCACCACTCTCTTTACCTCTTCTTTTCTCCATATACTCTTCCCTCCTTGCATCACTTCTACTTTGTAAAAACTTCTCATATGCAAACTTTTTCTCCCTTACTACTCTCTTTACATCATCATTCCACCAATCGCTCCTCTTCCCTCCTGCACCCACTTTCCTGTAACCACAAACTTCTGCTGAACACTCAAAAATACATTTTTAAAACCTACCCCATTCTCTTCGACCCCATTGCTATGCTCTCATTAGCCCATCTATCCCTCCAATAGCTGTTTATATCTTACCCTAACTGCCTCCTCTTTAGTTTATAAACCTTCACCTCCCCTTCCCTGATGTTCTATTTCCTTGTACCCATCTACCTTTTACTCTCAGTGTAGCTACAACTAGAAAGTGATCTGATATATCTGTGGCCCTCGATAAACATGTACATCCTGAAGTCTACTCAACAGTCTTTTATCTACCAATACATAATCCAACAACTACTGTCATTTCGCCCCCATCATATGTGTATACTTATTTATCCTCTTTTTCTTAAAATATGTATTACCTATAACTAAACCCCTTTCTATACAAAGTTCAATTCAAAGGGCTCCCATTATCATTTACACCTGGCCACCCCCAAAATTACCTACCACACCCTCTCTAAAAGTTTCTCCTACTTAGCATTCAGGTCCCCTACCACAATTACTCCTCACTTGGTTAAAGGCTCCTATACATTCACTTAACATCTCCCAAAATCTCTCTCTCTCCTCTGCATTCCTCTCTTCTCCAGGTGCATACACCTTATTATGACCACTTCTCGCATCCAACCTTACTTTAATCCACAAATTCTCGAATTTACACATTCATATTCTCTTTTTTTTCCTTCCATAACTGATCATTTAACAATTACTGCTACCCCTTCCTTTGCTCAAACCTCTCAGATACTCAGATTTAATCCCATTTATTTCCCCCCCTAAACCCTCCTAACCCCCGCTTTGTTTTGCTTAGGCCGGGGAAAACCTTTTTTTCCCATTCATAAAAGAAAACCCCCACACCCAAATTTTAAAAAATTTTTTAAAGTTTTCTTCTTCCCTTTTTTATAAATTATCGGGGAAATTTTAAGATTGCTCCCCTTTTTTTGTATGCAATGTTACAGGAAATTTTTTTCCACCTTCCCGGGGAAAAATAAAAGTTTGGGGAAAATTTAGTGGGAAAAAAACCTAGAATTTTTAATTATTAATGCATTGCGTGTCTGGAATTCCCAAAGTTAAAAGGGGAGTAAAAGTTCCCTTTTTTTGCTTTTTTTCAGAAAAAGCACAACCCTACTCTGAAAAACTTCAGGGTTTTTTTAAGCTTCGGCCAAACTTTTCCCTTTTGCTTCTCCCAAAACCAACCACAACAAATGTAATAAACACAGTTTGGAAGGAAAGGTCGGAGAAAAAAAAGGGAGAGGTTTTTCAAATTTTGGGGGTTGGGCAAAGTGTAAAAATTCGGGGGTTTCCAAAAAAAGGTTTTGCGGGTTTGGGGGAAAAAGGAAAAAGGGGGGTAAAAACCCGTAAATTTTACGTCTCTTAAAACCCCCCCCCCCAAAGGGCCGGGAAAAGGGTTTTGGGGGTACCCCCCCATAAAAATTGGGAATGTTTTCCCTTAACAGAATTAGAGTGGGTTTTCTTTAACCAAAAAAAACCCAAAACTCAGGTGAAAAGTTGTGGGTTTTGCATGGAAGATAAGAATAACTTTAAAAAGGGGAAAACCCCAAAGGGGGGAAAAAAAAAGAGCTTGGAAGGGGTTACCCAAAAGTAACCAACCCAACTTTTTTAAAAAATCTTTTTAGTTCTGATAAGAATCTGTAAATATTTTCTTTTAGAAATTTACAATTGTAATTTAGTTGGGTTTCATTACGAGGCAGACCCTTTTTTTTCTTCAGGCGGGAATATATTTTAAGGGGAGGACCCTAACTGGACCCCCCTATGCTCCCAAAAAAATCAAATTTAAACCAAAGGATTTTTTCAATGGGTTAACCCCTTGAATGGGCAAAACCAAGTAGAAAAGGGTGCCCCCTTTTTCCTTTTTAAAAAAAAACCCCCCAAAAATAAAACTATGTAATGAAAAATTTTGGGGAATCGGAGCAAAAGAATTGGGACAAAAAATTTTTTGGCAAAACTTGTACTTTTCCAAATAAAGGGTTTTGGCGGAAAGGGGAGGGGGGGCTCCCAATATCTGGAATTTTCAATCCAAAACCCTACTTAGGCTAAGTTTTTAACAGGGGGGTTAATTTTTAAAATTGAAAAAATTTGGGGGAACTTTACCAACCTTTCATGGTGAAAAGTATGTGGTGGAAAAGGAAGTTAAAAAAATTTGTTAAAGGGGAAACTTAAAAAGGGTTTAAAAGAGCTAAGTTTGGGGGTTTGTCCCTTGCCCCCCTTACGGGTCCGGTTTCGCCTTTCCTGATTTGTTTTTGGGGGGGGGTTTTCCCGGGGGTTTTTGAAATGGGCCTTGGTTCGGGCGTTTTTCCAAAGAAAAGGTATAAGAACCTTTAAAAATTTTTTGTTCCCCCTCTTTAAAACCTAGGTTTTTGGCGTTTCCATTAAGGGGAAATCCATGAAATTTTAAAAAACCAATTAAAAAAAGGGTTGAATTGGAATAAAAAATTGAAAAGAAGGGGGAGAAATGAAAAGAAAAACCTTTAAAACCCTCTAGTGGGGTTTTGAAAGGGGAAGGGGAGGGTTTAATTTGGTTGCAAAATTTTTGGTAAACTGGTTTTTAAAGTTGGGATTAATTTAAAATGGTTTTGGGGGGGGGAATTGAAATTTTGGGGTGTGCCATCCCAAAAAGGTTTTAATTTTGTGGTTTCCTTAACAAAAAAAACAAATTTGAATTCCCTTGGATTGTAAAAAAAGAAACCCTCTGCCTTTTCAAAATCCGGGGGGAATAGAGGGTTATTGTTTAAAAAATTTATTTTGAAGTAGTTGTTTAATTTTAGGGGGAGTTTAAATGGGGTTTAAGGGTTTCCCCCACTCACATCATGAAAACTAAGTACATTTTTTCGGCCAATCCAAAAAAAAAAAAAAATAGGATATGCTGTAAAAAGCTCAGTTAAACTTGTTACTTCGTTTCGATAGTCCCTCCATTAAAAGGTTGGGACCCTTGAGGAACCCCGAATTTAAAGTTTAACTTTAAATTTTCGAGATAGAGTGCAAAGAAACGGTGTCCTCAGGGGTGAGGACAGAGTATCGGGACTTTATCTGGTGTATAAAAAGATTTTAATTGATTAATGTGGAAATTTTTTAGTTTTTGAGGTTTATCAATGGGAGCTATTAAAATTTACATAGATAATCTACTTCAATCTGCATAGGCCCGTAAATCTAGCTTTAAAAAGGTGTGGAGGTATGGTTCCTGCCCAACCCCTTTGTCTCCGGAGGGAAGGGGGGGAATTGTGCATTCTGTTCCTCTGTTTCATTTTTTTTTGAGCTGTTTTAGGTTACCTTGGCTAACTGAGTCCCCCCCTGCAACCTTGAAGACGGGTTTTTAGGTGTTGAGCTAAGTCTTCTCCCATCCATCCTTCTTTGAGCACCGAAGGGGCCCTCGTAATTTCAAAAAGATCCTCAAACGGACTATACCCTGAGACTCTTGAAACCGTTTATGACTGAGAACAGCAGCAAAGGTTTGGTTATCCCAGTCTGTGGGAAAAGTGCATGAAAAAAGTTCTATCGGTTTTTAACGTCTGATGAATTTTTCCCAGGCCCCTTGGGATGAGGATGATAGGCAGTGGAAAATTTGGGGATTACCCCAAACTAGTTAAGCTTCCAAAATGCTTTGGCAGTGAAGTAGTCCCTTGATCATTTTAAATAGTTTTAGGAATGCCAAAACAAGAAATAAAATTTGGTTAAAGTTTTGAGAATGCTTTAATTAATACGGCATGGGAATTGCTTCGGGTATCGGGTTTATTTTACCCATATCGTAAATAAATATTTTTCCCAGACTGCCCTGGGTAGTGGACCTACACAATCTATAATTTAAAATCTAAAAAGGGTTTTCCCCCTCAGCAGGTATAGGTTGGAGATTGCGGGTTTAAGGGAAATGTCCGGGTTTCCCTACTTGCGCTTTTTCCGCAACACCAAATTGATTTTTACTTCTTGTTTTAAATTTTGGGCAATAAAATTCTTTTGCGATTCTAAGAAATTTTTAAGTAATTCCTAAGTGACCTAAGAATTAATAGTATACAATATCTGGGTCTAAACTTTTTGGGAAAACCCAAAACCCGTCAAAAAATTTGCCGGCCCTTATCCCCTTACCACTCAGTGCGATAAATAATCGGTTTTAAGTTCATATTGCCCGGGTGATCCAAAGAGGATTTACCGGGCTGCCTAAAAAAGCGAATTTTTTAAAGAAGGGCCCTTTCGTTGTTCCCCCCGGGGGGACAGTCCCTCGGGATAAAAAAACAGATATCTGGCAACCCTGAAACCCGGGAATGGGAAGGCTTGATCGGGGTTTGTTCCTTTGTCTCGGGGTCGGCCGTTTTCCTCGTAAAAAAAAAGGCTTTTCCGAGATGGGAGCGTCCAAGGAAGGTCAACATTCTGCCAGAAAAACCCTTGGGATGTTGCCCGATTTGGCCAACCCCGGGAAGAATTAATCTTATAGGTGGGGGACACACACTAGCAGTAGTAATGTTTTACCCAGAATAAATGGCATTTTCAGGGGGAATTTTGGGGACACCCACAGTCAAGTACCCAGTGTAATTTTGCACTGTCATAAATTTTAGCAAAGGGACAGAATATATAGTCCTCCAAATGCTTCCAAAAAAACAGGGAAATTTCAAAGAAGTGTCTTTAAAAAGGGGTAATTTTCTTCTCTTTAAGTGAGCAATTGCTCCAGTATCTCAAAAGGTTTTTGACTTCATTGTTTCTGATTTTCCCCTGGGGGAAAAAAGACTCTTGCAATAAAAAGGGGGCCACCCTTTTTTTTCTACTTCTCTGGGACATGTTATAGGGATATTAGAGTTTTTCCCCGATGGGTTGGGGTTTGTGGGGGGTTGGGACGGATGTGACCTTTTTTGTTCGAGGAAAAACGACAGGCTTGCCCTTACTCCCTGCTGACGTTGCAATGTGTCGCTCGGGGTGGTGTCTCTGGATACTGTTGTCGAGATGCACCATTTGATAGTTTTTTCTCTCAGAGGGGCCCAAAAGTTGGAAGCTGGCTCACCGGGTGATTTAGTTGGCTACGTAGACGTTCCCCCCTCCGGCTGGACTTATTCTCCAAGGTTTCCGATTCTGTCAGCCGGCTGTTGAAAAGAGACGGGACTGCTCGGACAAGGAGCGGTTGGGTTTCGAAGGTATCACCAACTGGCTGTTCCAATGCAGGGGTTAATCAGATTCTGCAGAAGACCGAACCTCTGGTCCCACAGACTCCAGCAGGTTGTCAATCAAAATAAGCTGCACCAGTTTTTCAAAGGGTGACACACCACTTGCTTTTACAGCTAGTAAAAACTTTGGTCTGTTGGCGCACAAAGTCCACTAGGGTTGACCAAGCTGTCGTCTGCCCACTTAAAAACTTACGAACTTAGTTGGGATACATGTAATGCTCTCAAAATTGTGTTTTCCTATTGATAATCAAAATTTTTGGCTTTTAATCCTGACGTAAATTCCCTGTGCCTTACCAAACAATGCTGTATAAACCAAACGATGCCCAGTGCTTTTCCCGGCCACCTAAAGGGCCGACCCTGATTTTCGAAGCTTTCCAAAAAAATTGTTCTGGTTCGGCCCTCTTTGAAGGGGGAACAAGCTTACTGTTGTTTCCCTCCTTTTTTTTTCCCTAAAAAATTCTCTTTTGCAAATGCTCTCTGTTCCAGTCTGCTCAAGATTGATTTTTGCCAGGTAAAGTCCCAAACGCGTGATTCACCTCGAGAAAAACCCGTGCACTATATCTTTTGCCCGTTGTGTTCATCTTCCCCCTGCGAGACATAGTGTTTGCCCCGCCCCCGTAGAGGGAGGAGTCTGATGTCCATCTCTTTTCTCAAATTTTGTCACAATCAGTGAACGCAGTTGCGCAGCTGTGAGAGTGCTTTGTTTTTAATGCCAATGGAACGAGAAATTTTTCCCAACAACGCTGTGGGAAAAAAATTTAGGTGGGTTATGCAAAGTTAGGCCGACGCCAGACTTTGATCGTCTAGGTGGCATAAGTTATTCGCTATGCACAGTACGTTTGCAGAATACCCCAACTAACACGTTACGATTGCAGAATCGCTACAAGGGGGTACGAAATAAAAAGCTGACTGCAAAATTTAACACCGAACAGGGCTAGTAGCAAATGACAAAATTTGTAAAGCTTTGCCAGACAGCCAGCTACACACTTTTCTACAAGATTGACCGTAGCAAAGCGAGCAAAAACCGAAAAAGCTAGTAGCGAGCTGTTAAACGATCACAAATAGCAAGGCTGACCATAGAAAAGTAACTGACACGAAAAAATTTGAAAAAAGCGTTGGCAAAGAATGCAATGCCAGAAGCGAGCTTCACAATGTTCCTGCTACCATCTTCCCCCTAGGTTTAACCCTTTTTAAGTCCAGTTCCAGCTCTGGGAAAGGCTACCCATATTACAACCGGGGTCCAAAGGGGCCTGTTACCCGGGGTGTAAAAGGGAGAAAATAAACACGCGGGAAAAGTTTTGACTTTATTATCCTTCCCCAATTTAGAACAGCAGTATGTACACTATATACATATTTTCATGATGGTATTAGTGCATCCACGGTAAGCAAGGCAGAAAAAAAGCCCAAGAGAGCAGCCCGTGCTTCAACCAGCTCTAGAAATGGGAAACAAGGACAGACAGGAGATGGTCCCCACTAACCTCTGCGATTGCCAAAACCATCTTCTTATTGGCGGGAACCGGGTCACTAGTTGAACAAGGGGGGGCCCCATCGTCAACTCCAGTCACCTGGTTTGCGGGTTTGGGGGGAGATAGCCTGAAAATGGGGTGTGTATATGCCCGAAAAAAGGTTACGACTCTTTGCTCCATGTAGCAGAGAGGGTAGCAGAGCGGGTAGCGGGGGGGTGGCAGGGCGGGTTAAAGCAAGAGGGTGACAGCGGGGGTAGAAAGGCGGGGTGCAGGGGGGTGGCAGAGCGGGGTGGGAGACGGGGGGGAGCCGGGGTGGCAGTGTTATCCAGCTCAGTCAAAGGGTTGTTATGAATGTGTAAGTTTTTCCTGAACAACAGACAAAAATTTTAATTAAGTGAAAAAAGAGATTTTTACGGGTGAAAAAAAAAAGAGAGGGTCCCCTTATTGATTTATATTAAACTTAAAAGTGAAAAAAAAAAGAAAAAAGAAAAAAAACCCCAAGGATTAAAACCTTAAGTTTACAGGAATAAAAGCCCAACATGAAGGGTCTTTGGGGTGACGGAAAAAGATTGGGAAAAAAATATAGGTCCTTAAATTAATTTAGGTCATTTTTATTATAAAAAGAAATGTGTGGCATTTTCCACACCTTTTTTAAAATGAAATCCCAGAAATCGAAAAATTATTGGTTGGCGAAAATAAATTCAGCAAGATCAAGGTCATTACGACAAGGTCGCAACAACTTGATAGAATGAAAGGAAAAGTCCGCGCCTTGATGAGCTCTTTTAAGGGTTCTAAAGGAATATGAAAAAATGTTTGACGGAATTAGCTGGTCTCTTCAAAAATCACTACAAAACCTATCATACCGATGAGTGGAAAATGTAAATGTGATACCACTTTACAAAGTGAGAAACAAACCTTAGCTTCAAATTATAAAACTGTTCAGCTATACCTCAATTGTGGGGGGAAGTTGATGAAATCATAACTGGACGATATTCGTGTTATGTATATGGACTTCAGTAAAGGGCTTGATAGTCCACACCGAGATTGTGAAAAAATTAGTCACTGGCAAGTTGGGGTTGAGAGAGACAACAAGGGACATAAAAAGCAGAAAACCGAATAAGGACCTATTCAAAGGGTGTACCCCTGGGGTCAGTATCGAGATCCCTTTTTGTTCATAGTCTACATAAGCGTTAGATGAGGAAACATTTGCGACATAAGTTTACCCAATGCACAAAATTTGGCCTTCCCGTAATTTCTGATGGGAACACGATAAACGCAGGGTGACCTGGGGTAGGCCCATTTGAGGGCAAAAGTGGGTGATGCACTTTAAAATGGTGAAAGTTGGATCAAATTTTTTGGAAAAAAAAATAACTATAGCAATTAAAATTTAAAAAATGTAGAGCTTAGTCATGAAAAGAAAAAAAAATGGATTTCGGTTAGCAGAAAAACCCAAGCCACGACAACAGTGACAAATGTTACAAAAAGCTAAGAGATTTGGCTTCATATCAAGAAGATTAAAAAAGGAGTCCCCAGATTAATTAATTAAACATTTTTAATCTTTGTTTAAAGGGCCCCATTTTAGATTATGTGCTACATCTGGTGTCCATTCTACGTCAGACATAAAACCCTGAAAACATTGCAGATAAAAACAAAATTCGTCATCTCAGAAAATTTTCCCACTAATACAGGTTGAAACATCCTCTGGGAAAAGGGAAGAATTAGAAGGATATTAAAGTGTAAAATGGGAAAAAAAAAAAAATAAAAGATAAAGCGTGTTTAAAATATGTAATATGACAGGAACCCAGCAACGGGTTCAAGTTTCAATTTGAAATTTTGGAAAAAAAGTTGGGAACTATGGTTTTAAGGGGAGTTGTGTAAAGGGGGAAACAAGTGGTAAGGGTAAATGAGTGAATGTTGGGAGTGTGAGTTGAACCCGTCTAATATGGCCAGTAAGCCCATACAGCATTACTCAATCAGTGTTTTTTTTTGTTTTATGTCCTTAGAATTTTAATGTGTCAGGCCCCCTAAAGGGGGTTAATAAATTATGTCAATTTAGGAAATTTTTTCACGTTAGTGGAGTTTTTATCTTATTAATGAGGAAGCCTGGGGGCGTAAGGTCAACAGAACTTTGGAATAGATGGGTTTTTACAAACCCCGGAATCCAAAAGGCCTTTTACCGGGTGAATGGGAGCAAAATAAACAGCAGAAAAAGTTTAGATTATATTATCCTTCACCCAATTTTGAAAGCAATATTACACTATGTAAGTGATAAATATAGGCACTCCCCGGTAAGCAAGGGGAAAAAGAAGCCACAAGATAGCAGACCCGGCTTCAAACCGCTTAGAATGGGAAAGACAAAGGGGAACGGAGAGCGGTACCCACATAACCCTCTGCGTTGCCCAAAAAAATCTTCTTTTTGGCTAGAACCCGGTCATAGTTGAAAAGGCAGGGCCCCCTCATCAACTCTTTGCAACCCGGTTCGTGGTTTGGGGGGAAATCCGGTAAATGGGGTGTGTACTGCGCCGAATAAAGGTTTTATCTTTGCATGCCACACCCCCCCCGAGAAGGTCAGGGTTGGCTGCCCCCTCCCATGGTAAAACCCTGCCGCCATGGCACAAAAAATGGGCCGCCTTTCTTCCACCATCTAACTCTTAGTAGAGCCAGCTTTTCCTGTGACAAAAGCCAAAACCCCAAACTAGAGTGAGACAGCAGTCAGACGGCTAGCATGGCCCGATACAGGAGGACGGTAGCCCGAATCCCCTCATAAAAACAAACCCCCCACCAGGGATAAAAAAAAAAAAAAGAGGTGAAAAGGGGTTACCACAAATAACATCCCAACCCAAATAAAAAAAATATTAATCTAGTAAAAAGTCTGCCAAAAATTTTTTTGCCGCAATATATTTAATGGAAATATAATAGGGCTGCAGCCCTTTGCGTCCAGCGCATGAGCCTTTTTTTTGTGGTTTTCATGGCTTGGAGATATACAGAGGATTGTGATCATTTAGGACGTGACCACGCGTGTCTGGCCCACATAAACTCGAAATGCTCCAAAGCCGTACCAGCGCGAGGGCTTCTTTTTCAAAGGTAGAGTAAGCCTCTGATGGGCTGGGAAATTTGCTAAAATATGCTACAGGGTGCAACTCCTCATTTCGTTTTGTTTAATAGTATGCCCCAACCCCAGCCACAAGCATCAAACCCGAATGAAAAAGGTTTGGAGAAGTTGGAGACAAGAGAAAGGGGGCAGAAAAACCCAAAATTTTTTCTTATTAAAACAGTGTTTTTCGTTGAGGTCCAATTAAAAGGGGAAATTTGTGATGGAAGAGGGGAAAAGGGGCTAAACATCTGAGAAATTCTTACAGAATCTTTTTGTAAAATCCATCTCCTAGGAAAATTGAAGAGATTTCCTATCAGAGGAAATGGATAATCTTTATAGCAAAAAAATTTAGAGTTTAGGTGCAACTTTACCCACTACCTACTTCGGCCTAGAAAGTGATAGTGGCCTGGCCAAAAAGTTTAGAAAATTTAAAGTTTAAAAAGGGGAAACCTTAAGGTTTAAAAATTAAGTCTAAGTGGTGTTGAACCCAAGATCGAAAAAACAATATCTCTAGGTACGCGCCGTGGTAAGTCCTTTTAAAGCCCGGGGTAAGTTTTGAATGAAGAGGGGGTTTTTCCCTTCCAAAAGGGGGGGAACGGTTTAATTTTTAATGCCTCCGGAATTCGAAGGGGGAATTTTTTTCCCCCTTTCCCCAAAAGGTCCTGATGTAACCTTAAAGAGATCTAAATTGGCCAAAATTCTTCCCCAAAGTCAAATTTCGTCATAAGAGGAAAAGAGGGGGGCAAAGTAATTACCCGTCAATTACGGTAGTCGTAAAATTTGAAACCCTCCATCACCCTTTTAAAGGTGCCGGTTTAAGCCCATGGACTAGAACCCCCCTCCCCACCCTAACCCCAAATGCTTTAACCAAAAATTGTACTTTCCTTGAAGTAAACCTTTGCTTTTCGGGGTTCTCTTTAGGGGGAGAAATTTAATTTGGTTTTTAAATTTCCACTCTACTCATGATAAACCTAAGTACATTTTTTTTTGGCACATCCGGAATATATTAGGATTTATGGGGGGGAATGTAGAAGCCCCAGTTAAATTTTTTTGCTTTTGGGTTTTCAGATAACCCTCCAGTAAAGGGCTAGGGGTCCTTTAGGAGGACAGAATTTTGAAAAATTAATATTAATTTCAGAGATAAGGAAAGAATAGGTCGTCCCCAAAGGGAGAGGACAGAGTCATTATGGACTTTATTTGGTTATGAAAAGCCCTTTTTTTTATTAAAATGGGAAGTTTTAGGAGGTTTTCAATGGGGGTACCACATAATTTACATCAGTAATCATTACAATCTGCATAGGGCCCTTAAATCTAGCTTTCAAGGTGTGGCCCTATGGCTCCTGCACCAACACCTTGTCTCCTGGGTGGAAGGGCGGAATTGTGCATTTGTATACCTTGTTTATCTTACTTTTGGCTTTTTTTAGGTTTGCCTTTGGGTAACGACGTCCCCTGCAACCTTGAAGAGGGTTGTAGGTGTTGAGCTAACGTCTTTCCATCCATCCCTTTTTTGAGCACCCGAGAGGACCCGTACATTGTGCCCAAAGCAGCTCAAACGGACTTACCCGTAGATCTTGCACGTCTCTGTACTGAGAACAGCAACAAAAAGGGGTGATTATCCAGTCTGTGGAAAATGAGCAAAAAGTTCTCATCATTGTTTTTAAGTCTGATGGAATCTTTCCCGGGGCCTTTGGGGTGAGGGATAGGCAGTGGGTAAAAATTGTGGGTTATCCCAAAACCCAGTTAAAACTTCCCCCAAAAGCTTTGGGATGAAGTTGTACTTGATCACTTTTAATTTTTAGGGAAAGCCAAAACAAAAATTAAATTTTTTTAAAGCTTTGGAATGCTTTTAAAATTTAAAAATACGCATGGGAATTGCTTCAGGTATCTGGTTACTTTAACATAATCGTAAATAAATATTGATTTTCCCCACTTTGACCTAGGTAGGGACCTACCAATCTTAATTAAATCTGCAAAAGGTTCTCCATCGTAGTTATTTGGAGAGGTGCGGTTTAAGGAATTTCCAGGGTTTCCCCACTTTTGCTGACATTCTCCCGGCAACACCTAATAGATTTTCACAATTTCTTTAATTTTGGGCCCAAAAAAATTCTTTTTGTTCTATACAAGGTTTTTTTTAATTCCTAAGTGACCTCCAATGACGTATTATGACTATATTTTTTATTTGAGGTTCTAAAAATGGTTGGAAAAACCCCTAAACCCTGTCTACAAATTTCCGGCCTCTTCTCCTTACCAGTTTCAGTGCGATCAAAATCTTTTTTAAAAATTTAACGATGGATGGACCCAAAAAGGATTTACCCATGGCGCCTCAAAAGCGAAATTTTAAAAAAAGGGGCCTTTGTTTTCCTCCCCGGGAAGGCAGTCCCCCCCCCGGGCATGGAAACAGAACTTGGCAATCCTGAACCCGGGGGGTAGGAAGGCTTGATCGGGGTTGTTCACTTGATTTACGACTCCGGCCCCGGGGTGCCTCATAAAAAAACGTGGCCATTCGAGATCAGAGCGTCCCAAAGGATAGGGCAACATTCCTCCGACAACCCTTGGGATGTTGCCCCAGTTATGGTCAACACCGGGGGGGAATTAATCATTAAGGTTTAGGGAAAGAAATAACAGTTTTAATTTTTTTTACCCGTAATAACATGGCACTTTCTGGGAAATCCTTTTGAGACACCTACAGTCAAGACCCCGTGTAATTTTCACTGTACATAAATTTTTTTCAAGGAACAGATATATAACTCCTCCCAAATGCTTCCAATAAAACAGAGGGAAATTTAAGGAAGTGTTCTCTGAAAGGGGTTAAAATGCCTTCTCTTACAATGAGCAATTGCTCCATATCTCTAAAGGTCTTTACTTAAATTTTTTTTGAGTTTTCCCGAAGGGGAAAAAGCCCTGCGATTTAATAAGGGGCCATACCTTTTTTATTCTCTAGGGGAAAGTTATAAAGGGTATTAGAGATTTTCCCAATGGGTTTGGGGGGTTTTTTGAGGGCAGTTGGGGCGGAGGGGGACCCCCCTTTGTTGCAGAGGGGAAACAGACGACAGGCTTCCCTTTACTCCCTGCTGACTTGCAAATGGTTCGTTCTGCTGGTGTCCTCTGGATACTGTTGCGAGATGCACCATGGGGTAGTTTGCCTCTCCACAAATTTGGGCCATATGTTGAGAAGCTGGCCCCCACCAGGGGGACTTAGAGGGTGAGTAAGTTCTCCCTCCGGGTGGCACTTCATTCTCCAAGGTTGCGACTTGCTCATGCCCCAAGGTGTTTTTAAAAAAGAGACGGACCCCCCTCGGAAAGGAGCGGTTGTTTCGAAGGTATCAGCCAATGGGGTGCTTCCAATGCAGTGGTTTTTTCCGATCTTTAGAAAAACTCGAACCCCCTTGGGCCCCACGGGCTCCAGCAAGTTATCCCATCAGAATAAGCTTTCCCGCTCCTGAAAGGGTGAGGATACCACTTTCTTTTCCGCTGGTTTAAAAAACTTTGGTTTGCGTCTCCAAAGTCCACTTGGGATTGACCAAGCTGCCGCCCGCTTAATTTAAAAAGCTTTTGGTATTTGGGCGGGGTTTTATGTATATGCTCCAACACTGTGGGTTTTACTCTTGATAAACGAAAATTTTGGTTATTTAATTGACTAAATTCCTGTGCCTTACCAAATAATGCTGTATGAACCAACGAGCCCCAATGCTGTTCCGGCCACCTCAAAGGCCGAGCCTGATTTTTGAACTTTCGAAAAAATTGTTTTGGTTGGTCTTGAAACGGGGAACAAGCCCCGTACTGCTTTTTGTAAATAAAAACATTTAAGTCGAAAACTGTCTCCTTTCTCTTTCCCTATCAATTTTCCCCCTTTCAATGCCTCTTTCCCAAATTTGCTCAAGGATTGATTTTTGAGTCAAGGCCACATGCTGATTTACCCTTTAGACAACCCGCTGCACTTATTAACCCTTTTGCTCCGTGGTTTTATCATCTTTCCCCTGCGGAACATTGTAGTTTTGCCCTAGTCCCGAAGGGAGGGTCGGTGCCATCTCTTCTTTTATAAGTTTGTCAGCAATCGTGAAAAGCAGTTGCGCATGTGAGAGTGCGTTTGTATTTAATGCCAAGGAACGAGCAAATTTTCCAAAACCTGTGGGACAATTTAGGTAGGTATGCAAAAATATGCCGACACCCCAAAGTCGATCGTTGGGGCATAAGTTATTCGCTTGCACAGTACGATTCAAAAAACCCCAACGTAACACGTTAATTTGCAGAACACGCTTGGCTATGCACAGTACGAAATTTCGAATATGCATACAAGCAAAGCTGCTTCAAAATTCTCCACACCCAAAAAGGCAAATAACAACTGCACGCAAAATTTGTAAAACAATGCCGACAGCTACACTGTTTAGGAGATTGACCGTTGTGAAGCGAGCCACCGAAAAAAGTATAGCGAGCTGTTGAACGATCACACAATAGAAGGCTGCCTAAAAACCAAAATGACATGCAAAATTTGTAAACATAGGGAAAGTAATCAAAGCCAGCAGCAAGCTGCAAATTTCTGTACGAGCTTTACACTAAACTCAACCGTTTTTCTAAGTCCAGCCCAGTCCCGGAAGGCCCCCCCATTACAACCCCGGAAACCAAAAGGGCCTGTTATCCCCGGGGGTTGTGGGAGCAAAATAAACATAGCAGAAAAAAAATTTAGACTTAAAAATTTTCCTTCACCAATTTGAACAGCAATATGAACTAGTACATGATAAGTATAGTGCAAATCCACGGGAACAGATAGAAAACCCAAGAACAACCCCAAAAGCCCCCAAAAATCCCCAAAACCCCCAAAACCCCTTTTCCCCCCTTTTGCAAAAATTTAGGGAAGCCCCCATACAACCTTGCAACCGGGGCCCTTTTGGGGAAAGCCGAAAGAGGGGGTACCCGAATAAAACCTCCGGTTGCCAAAAAACCATCCCCCCCCTTTTCTTTTGGCAGAACCTGTCCCCCCCCCCTTTGTTTGGACGAACCGGCCCCAACAAACCTTTCAATGTTGTTCGGTGCTACCACTAAAAAACCCTTTAGGGGTTCTTGTCCCCCCAAAAACCCCCATGGTTGGTTAGCCCGTGAAAAAACAAAATTTGGTTTGGTATATAATTAAATAAAAACCTTGGGGACGTACAGGCCAAATACCAAAATTCCCAGTGTTGGTAAGCAGTGTCCCCTCCAATTTTATGTGGTATCAGAATCAAAATAAACCCCCAGTGGGTTTGCCGGCTCCTCACAA
>NW_026496797.1:0-21264 GCF_026875155.1 Cherax quadricarinatus | reverse complement strand
AAGAAAAAATTAAATATCAGGAAAAAGGGGTTTTAAAGAAAAGGAGGGTTCAATTCCTGCTCCGCTCAAACTGTAAATAAATAAACCAGAGGGCTCGATCCCTACTTCAATTAAACAATATGTATTATTAAAACGAAGGGTTCTATGCCGGCCCCGAGCAAACAGTAGTAGAATGGGGTCACTTGACCATCCAATCTTCTCACCAACAAATCAAGAGTGCCCTATGACAGTTCCCTTGATATAATAAAGAGCTCAGTGAAACAAATTGCCACTGGAAAATCTTGGGTCCCTAGAGTCTAATCCTCCAAAGTGTTTCAAGCTCACACAAAAATAGATGGCAGAATTAACTAGTATTCCTGCCTTGACTTGACTTACAATAAATTGAGACTAACAATCACCAATTCTTTTAAATACCTGTACTGTAGTCCTACCGTAGAGAATGATTACTCATGGCTGGTGGTAACCGTCTGTGGTATGTGGCGTTGAAGTTTCAATGGTAGATTCGAGATGGAGTTGAATCTTGATTCAGTCGAGTTATCCTGGCAAGGTCGCCACTTGTGAAGGCTTACTCAGCTCTGTAACAACTTCAGACAGTATTACCAAAGCTGGCTCCTCCTCAGGAAAATTAATGAATAGAAAAAGAAATAATAACAGACAAACATAAACACTTTATTATATAGAAAATATAAAATGTAAAACACTTAAATATGAAATATTAATCCTTCATTAAAGAAAATAAAAAATGAAAAATATAAATGATAACTGAATTCAACGCTAATATAAAACTTGGGTGTCTGGTGTTGGAGACACTGCTTGTTGAAATCGCAGCCGTTGCCGATGATGGGGGGGTGTCGCAGGTGTTGGTTACAACCCACTGGCTAGTTCTTCACAGTATTGCCTTGATTATTCTATCCCGATGACAGGAAAGCAGGTTCTTTACTGCTGCAATGATGAGGGGTTACGTTCTGCAATTTCATACAGGTGCACAGGTAATTAAATCCAAAAAGGGGAAGTCTCAGGACGTTCGTCCATCTCCATCAGTTCTGCTCGTTGATTGGCAGGTGACCCTCTCTGTCATCCAAGCTGGAAAGATAGGTTACCCACTGCTTAAGAAATCACTCTCCATGATAAGGACAATCCCTAAAAGTTGTGGTGTTTTTTACAAAAAGTAAAACTTAGAAAAAAAAACTGAAAAGGACTAAGTTTATTTTTGGGTAAAAAGGGAAAGTTTTCAACCAAAAAATCCCTAAAAGAAAAAAAGGGCAGGAAGGGTTACTTGCGTGGGGTGGGGGGCTGTGAGTCAGTGATTACTTTTTGGACCGGAGCCCCACCCCTTCCCTATGGGGGGGGGGGAGAAGGAGGGGAAGGGATAGCAGGAGCTAAAATGCCCCCTCCCTTTTGTAGTGAAGGGTTCAAAAGAACCAAACATGTTGAAAAATTTTAGCCCGCTTGTGAAACCCTTTTGGGGTATCTTTTTTTAAGAAACGTTTTGCCAAAAGTGGTTTTTAAATCAGTCCTCCGTAGGAAAAAAACTTGAAAAAAGGAGGAGAAGGGAGGAAATCAGTCCCTCATTCTCATTCTCCCCTTTTTCTTCAAGTTTTTCCACGTATGGACTGATGAACCCAACTGTTTTTCGAAAACGTTTTCCTCAATAAAGATACCCAAAAGGAGCTGCACATGTTTCTAATTTATCAACTTTGTCGGTTCTTGAACCTTTTCCATCTAAAAACCGTCAGACGGGGGAAAATTTTTAAATTATTTTTGGACTTAAAAGGAATTTTTTGCGGGTTAAATTTCCCTTGGGCACGACCTCCCTTCCACTTTAAAAACAAATGTGACACCCCTTGATCTGCTGCCCTCTTCTCCCTTACGGTTTATAAGCGCTTTCCGCTCTTTAATGCCGTATTCTATTCAGACTGATGGACTGAACCCCATCGCTCAAGGTTGAGGGACTGATTACCTCATTCTCCTCCTGTTCTTAAAGTTTCCCCTACGTATGGACTGATGAAGCCACTGTGTGGCTTCATCAGTCCATACGTCCAATACATCAGTCCATACGTCCAATTTCCAATGCTACCCAAGAAAATAAGCTCTGATGGGGCAAGTCCCACTAAAATCCAACCCCCCCACTCATGTACTTATCCAACCTAAATTTGAAACTACCCAAAGTCCTAGCCTCAATAACCCAACTAGGTAGACTGTTCCACTCATCAACTACCCTATTTACAAACCAATATTTTCTATGTCCTTTCTAAATCTAAATTAAATCCATTACTGCGGGTTCTCTCTTGGAGAGATATCCTCAAGACCTTATTAATATCACCTTTATTAATACCTATTTTCCCACTTATACACTTCGATCAGGTCTCCCTCATTCTTCGTCTAACAAGTGAATGTAACTTAAGAGTTTTTCAATCTTTCTTCAAAAGGGAAGATTTCTAATTCCTATGTATTAATTTAGTCATCCTACGCTGAATGTTTTCTATCGAATTTATGTCCATTCTGTAATTTTGGAGACCAGAATTGAGCTGCATAATCTAGGTGAGGCCTTACTAATGATGTATAAAGCTGCAGTATGACCTCTGGACTTCTGTTGCTTACACTTCTTGATTAAATCCCAGTAATCTGTTTGCCTTATTACGTACGCTTAGGCATTGCTGTTTTGGGTTTAAGGGTTGCTGCTCACCAAAACCCCCCAAGTCCTTTTTGCAATGTGTATGGCTAAGTTCCACATCATTTAACTTTTAAGGCTAGGGTTATGGACACTCCCGAGCTTCAGAACCTTGCATTTACTACATTGAACTGCATCTGCCACTTTTCTGCCCAAAGAATAGAGTTTGTTTAAATCCTCCTGAAGTTCCCTAACATCTACTTTTGAATCAATTATCCTACCTATCTTTGTGTCATCGGGCGAATTTGCTCATATCACTAGTAACACCCTCATCAAGATCATTGATTTATATTATAAACAACAACGGCCCAAGACTGATCCCTTGGAACGCCACTTGTTACAGATCCCCACTCGGATTTAACCCCATTTATGGTATAAACCTTCGTAATAAATACCGACAAGTTGGTTTAGAAAGACACGTAAGCAAACACTATAACATATTTATTAGAAAACGTTTCGGTCCGGGACCATTGATCACTTCTAACATACAAGGTAGAAAGACATTATTGAACATAAAAAAGGTATAAAATACCGACAGGTTGTTAGGGAAGACACATATGCAACAGTTAGGTATCTTAATTTCGAAAACGTTTCGCCTACACAGTTAGGCTTCTTCAGTCGAGTACTGAAAGTTGATAGAAGCAGAAGGATACTTGAAGACGATGTAATCAGTCCATCACCCTTATAAGTTTGAGGTGGTCGTCCCTCAGTCTGGAGGAAGAGCCAAACGTTAAATTGTTTTTTTTTTTTTTAGTATTTTAAAACCATTTTTTTATGTTCAATCTGTCAGTCACTGCCACACAAGGGTATCTTGGTACAGGACTGCAATCAACTTCGACATCTTCTACTAGTGAGAACGGCTGGATTTTAGAGGGGAAATGACCTCCCAACAGCGTTCTTACTCTTCTAGTGACCTACGGTCTCCACCTCATGCAGCGATATATGAGGCTCCATCCTGTCACTTCATCTCCATATTGTTTCATACTCTGTAACCAATGCTCTTCTCCAGACTGAGGGACTGACACCTCAAACTTAAAGGGTGATGGATGATTACATCGTCTTCAAGTATCTTGTGCTTCTATCATCTTTTCTGTACTCGACTGAATGAAGCCTACTGTGTAGGCGAAACGTCGAATAAAGAATACCTAAATGTTGCATATGTGTCTTACCTAACAACAGAAAGACATTATATATATAGGCGTCACATATATATATTATATATATAGTGCGTCACATCCATCTCCGCCTATATAATATATGTTCTTTCTACCTCGGTATGTATTAGAAGTGATCAAGGTCCCAGGACCGAAAACGTTTTCTAATGAATAATGTTATAGTGTTTGGTTACGTGTCTTTCTAAAACCAACCCCAATTATGGACACTCTGCTTCCTGTCTGTGAGAACACATGACTCGACCCCACGAGAGCACTTTTCCCCAATTGCCATGTTTGGAAAATTTTTAATTTTCCGAAACTTATAGCGCCTTAATAGGTGTTTTATGTGCCGATAGGGGCAAAATGTATTGAAAATTGGAGTAGAACAAGAGATCCTTGGCGCATGCGCGGATGTGCGGGGGGGGAGGGAGAGCGCGTATTGTTTTGAATGGTGGTGAGGAAAGCTGAGAAAACATGGAACCACGAATTGACGTTCACGGTGGCCTCTAAGGATTATATAGGCTCATATCATAATAAGAAGTGTCGTAATTGTTCCTGGTGGAGAGTGAGGGAACGGGATTTAGGGACCACAGTAATAGAGTGGTAAAAGTGTGATAGAGGAAGGGACCGGGTGATGACGCGTCACATAGACTGTGTCCTGGGGAAATTACCTTGGATTAATCATCACACATCCGGTCTCAGATCTTATTGGAGTGGACCTCTAGTTTGTATAATGTTATGAGACGTTAAATCGTTTTGTCGAATTGTAATGTAATATGATAATAACGCTAAGTAAGCGAATATGTGAAGTGAAATAAGTCGTTTGCTCCGAGGAACACGCTAGTCCTCGTTTTAACGAGACGAGGAAAAGGGGAAAACTCCTTGAGTCACGATGTCTAAGCAGGACAAACAGCGGATACCTCGTCCTGCTGGGAATGAGGAATCGTGTCGGTTGTAGCAGGACATCGAAAAATGAGATGGTGAATCAAAGAAATGAGGAAATATCAATCACCCACAGTTAAGTAACCCTTCTTGTTATAGCAACCTTAGGCGGAGCAGTGGTGGGTATGTTAGATAGATAGGTTACGAGTGATCAGCTACATCAAGTGACCACCAGAGAACATTCTGGTAGTTTGGGATTATGTACAAAATGTTTCCTTGAACGGATGTATCCATGTGTGATCCTACCCCCCCCTTCATTCAGTTAAAACTAATATATCTATACAGTCCAAATTAATTAGTAGCCCCGTACTTGTGGGTGCTATCCAATCCATACTGGTCTAGGATAGATAGGATAAAGATTGTGAGGCCGAAGGAATCCTTGCCGCGACCAGGGGTGATTAAGTTTTCTCACATGTCTACCCGGGGGTGGACTACGGGTAACATACAGTTAAGCACCCTAGGAAATTTTCCACATCTGCCGTTGTCTTCGTGAACCGGGATGCAATCAAGGTGAAAAAATTAATTGAATTAATTTACTTAATAATTAAGTGGACTGATTGAAGGAGGTGGTATATAGGGTACACAAGTTTAATCGATCGTGTGGTGGATGATATTAGCCAATAAATTGCTAGCACATGGGTGGCTAGGATTTATACAGAGTAAAAGTGACAAGGAATTACTCTTATAAGGCGTTCTACTTAAGTAGTATAATGGGTGATTATTAATTCCTAACCATGGCTGGGTCTGAGAAATTAGTGCGACTGGCAAGGACTCCATGGATGCCAAAGCAAAGAAAAGGCGTCACTACAAAGCTGGAAGGGGTCATGTTACTTAAATCATACAAGAAGTGTATGAAGTTAATGAAACAAGAAACGGGTAAAACTGATTGAATTAAAGCTGCACCTAGATGCCTTGGTAATAGACATGAGTCATTATAGATTGGGTTTAAAAAGATATGAAAAGGGGCTGCTAGAGAACTGTGCAGATGATGCTGAAAGGGAGCGATGCTAGATCAACATATGAAGTGGGCGGAGGAAACATTGTGTCCTGCAAAAACTAAGCGTTGGAGAAAGGTAAAGGGTGTAAACATGTTGTTTGGTCAACTAGTAAGGGAAAAGTCAGAGGCATTACCAAAAACTCCAGAATTATGTTATGCCTGTGTTTAATCCGGGAGAACACTGGGAGGAAGTATTTTGGTCTATCTTCAAGCCAGTCGTACATGATAGGTGTGAATCTTGCAAGTGTTACCAAAATTATGCATTTAAAGGACAGGTAGGGGAGAAGCGCATGTTCTATTACAAGCATTTACCGAATGTCGATGACTCCTATAGTGAGGCAGTTGACTTGTTGGAGGTCACTGTTACGGTAACTTGGAGCAAAGTAGGCTGGACCTAGTAGAACTTAATTTGGTAATTGAAGACTCCAGATCACAACCGCACCAGTTTACAGCAATTTGAGGATCAAACTAGAAAGCACTCTTAAGTCCTTGAGTAATAAATATGATCTGGAATGGGAGCAAGAGTTCGGTTGTTGTGAGTGCCTTGATTCAGAATAAATTGAACCACAAGGACCATAGAGTGGTTATCTAACAGATATCAAGTGTTACTTCAGTTGGAGGAAATAAAAGAGGGGACTTCAAGAGCTAATTGTCCAACGCAGACCAGCCGACCCAATTACCTCTAGGAATAACACGTCTACAGACCCCAGTGCTCCTGCCAAGTTTCCACAAAGGTAAACCTTTCCTAATATCAATAATCCTAAGCCACCTACTACACGGGTTTACGTTAGGCTCTATCAATGACTGGTGCCAGTATAGTGGTTCTCCACCTCCAGGGCAAGAGGGGGATTACCACAATTAAGGGTATAGCCCAATTTGATAAGAGGTAAGCAAGGAAAGGAAGAGATTTGTAACTTCTGCACGGTGCTCATTTCTTCTAAGAACTGTAATGCTTAAATTCATGGGATGTTAAAAATGGAAAGATTGGAAGAGCTGCTAGATGACATCAGGTGTCTAGAAGTCTAATGTATGGGATTGCCGTGCTAAACTTGCACTATTGTTATCAGTGTAACAAGGAGGACCACACATAGCTATGTGTAAGGGCAGATCTAATCGTAATGATGGTAACATAGTACTGATAGTGATAATTTATAACAGACACAACAGTAGCCCACGTAAAGATTGCAGCTACGTGGTAATGATGGCCTAGCTGAGGTAGCTTTCTGTGTGGGGGGGGTGAATGTGGTGATTAATGGGATAAACGGCGTAAATCAAAACTGTGACAGCATTACTGGATCAGGGATCACAACGTCCTTCATAAAACGTAAACTGCCTTAATGGGATGAAGGTACAAATGGGAGATCCTGCTATATCAAGTATCTGGCTTTCTCGAATAAGAAAAGGCCCAGTCATACGAACACTGGTTATGTAACTGTCCGGCTGGGCAATGGAGAGGAAAACGTATTAATGCCGTAATTGTGGATAGAACTCCACGAGAAATCTTACAATAGGCTGGTAACGCTATGAAAGGCTTCGAAGCAAGGTAGATTTGGGCACCTTCCGGTAATAAATAATGATTCGGTGGGCCAATAGATATTTTGATAGGTAGTGGACCATTATGCCACCTTTGTAAAGGGTATGACAAAGAAATGCGGAGTCACCCTTCTAAGGACCGCCGGAGGTCAGTGATGTATGGCAGGCTTCCTCGTACCGAAATGAATGACTGAGGATCCATAAATACAGTTACGGTCTGTTGTGTCTTAATCATGATGTATCCACCCCAGTATAAATATAAACTTCAATAGAGGATGAAGTTGAACCTTGTGTATAAATATGGGAATTGGACAGCATAGGGTCAATGTAAATGAAGAAAGTCAGATGTTCCTTTTACTCAAGAACAATACCAGAAGGATGTTAAATTTTGAATTGGGACAATATGGGTGAGACTTCCGTGGAAGCTGAACATCCAGACCTACCAACTATTACCGGGATGGCGTATGGACAATGAAGGCCAGCTCCACGAATTGAGCAAGACACCAGAACTGTGACTGCTTACGATGATATAATTAATGAGCAGTTTAAATAATAAAGTACATGAGGAGTACTCCCCGCGCCCCCCCCCCCCCCCCCCCAAACCAGATTATGGTCCACTATTTGCCACACCACGGAGTGAAGAAAGATTCTAAGACCATCCTGTGAGGGATTGTGTTTTAATTGTAGTGCAGGAGTAATAAACGTGTACTAGTTTGAATGATGTTTAATGACAGGTCGTCGTTGACGGAAAAAACTGGGAGACTTACTATTAAACTTCAGGGTTAAGAATTATGGCCCTTTTACGGCAGACATAAGTAAAGCTTTCCTGAGAGTGGGTTTCTGCAGGAGGCTGACCGGATTGCACTTAGGTTCTTATGGCCCGAGAATCTAGTGACCCATTAGTCCCCTGAAGACATTTCGCTTTCAGTGGTGTATTGTTTGGTGCTACTCCAGTCCGTTCCATACTCCAGGCAACGATAAAATGCACACCTTAAGCGTACGGGTGGTCCACTGAGTGGAGTAATGGGGTAAACCAATTTTATGTGGACAATTTCCATGGGGGTGCGTCTATGAAGAGGAACTAATGGAGCATATACGCAGGGGCTATAATGAAATAATGCAAGGTGCAAATATGCCCCTGAGGGAATGGAACAGAATTCGTCCAGCTTAGAGCTCAAATAAATTAAAGGACAAACCCTGGAGTTGAAGTGTCCAATATAGTTATGTGCTGGACTGACCTTGGGACCCCAGAGGGAGTACTTGTTATCGTTAAAGTCTAAGACGACAGCCTGCCCAATAAATTAACCAAGAGAGTCTTGCTTGCAGAAGTTTCAAAATGACTTCCGATCCACTAGGCTTAGTGTCCCCACTTACCATAAGAGGAAAATTGTTGATACAAGAAGCATGGAAGCTTAAGTGTGCTTGGGGATTGAAAACTAACTGAGGAATTTGTTGCACAAAGGTGGGAAGAACTAATAGGGGAATATGTAAAATTACCAATGTTGAAGTTCCCCGTATTGTGGCCAGTCAAGAGGGAAGAAAAATGTACTCCTCATTTTTGACGATGCTTCAAATTAGCATTGGAGCAGAGCAGTCGCTTACCTTCAATGTAATAGTGCCATTTCTCTTGTTATGTCTAAGGCTAAGGTGGCTCAATCAAATCACGCAATTACCTCAGTTGGAATTAACGGCCATTTATTGTAGGTGTCAAAATTAGCCAATTATTCAGAAATAAATTGGCGAGAGATAAAATTATCAGCGACACCGTAATTGGTCTGATAACGAGGTTATCCTTACAATGGATTCGTAATGTACAGTTAAAGATTGTGTATGTACAAAACAGAGTCGCTGAAAATCCATCAAATGCAGGGAGAAACTAACGTTTGGGTCAGACATGTTACCTTTAATAACCATTTTGGTGACGTGAGAGCCCAGCTGATTTCTTGTCTCGAGGACTTGACTTATGGAAATTTTGTGGGAGTGCTTTATCCGTCGGGTTTAAAGGGCCAAGTTGGCTGAGTGGAAAAATTAACTGGCCGGTGCAAAAGGCACATATTGCTCCTATCGAAATTACGTAGTGAGCACGCTCCGGGTCAGTAGGTCCCTTCCTTAGCCATTGATATGAAACAGGTTTTTCTTCCTTACTAAGCTGATTAGTTGTGACCAGGTTAGTGTTTAATTTATAAGTAACGATGAATATCTCACATAATTTTCCCCATCCCCTGAAATACTGGCTACAGAGGGTACAAGAAGAAACCTACCGGGATTGAGATTAAATTCATGATGGACGGAAAAATTGTGAAAGGCCTCAATAATAGAAAAGCTTGGGGCTGTATTTAGAGGTGATGTAATTAGGTGCAGAGGCAGGTTTACAGAATGCTGAATGGGGGGGAATATGCTCAAGCACCCTATCTTGCTGCCCAAAACTCATCACTGACAACCTTGATTGTCTTTAATGCCCATTATAACGTGATGCACGGTGGGGTACAGGATACCTTTAACTGTATTCGGGAAACCTTCTGGTTCCACAAGGACGGCCAAAAAAAAAAAAAAGTGGTAAAGGGGGTTATCAAGTCGTGTGTTATATCGTCGCCGGGGTGGATGCCAGAAACCTACATGTACCAGGTCTCCACCATTGCCCAGGACGCTGTGCAGTTGGGTAAACCATTTGATTGTGACGGAGTGGACATCTAGTGGGCATCATTTTGAACAGGTTACTTCAGATGTTGTCCCCTTGAGGTGTATGTAGTCTATTTACTTGTACAGCTACTAGGGGGGGGGGCTGTTCATCTAGAAGTGGCTCAGGACTTGTATGCAGAAACAGTTCATACAGCTGTTTCCGGAAATTTGCAGTAGACGATCCTGTCCAAGATTGATGATCTCAGATAATGCCACCAATTTTTGTAGCGGTGTGCTCAAACTTGATGAAATTAAATGAGCGTGATGATTGTACAGTCTTTTGTTGACCCAGCGAGGGTCTGTGTCTGGAAATTTATTACTCCCAGAGCCCCTGGCGGTGAGGACTTGTACGAAAGAAATGATAGGTCCCCCGTAGGCACGATGTCTTCGTGAGGTGCTACACAGGAGAGAATGATTTGGAGGAAGTTCCGGGCAGTGTTGGTGGAGGCAGAAAATCGGAGTGGAACAATCGCCCTCTGCATACATGAGCGACACTCCTGATGCGGAGATATTGACTCCTCTCACCTATTATGGTGGACAAAGGTTAGAAGCTGCGCCTTATCTATAGAGATAATCCCGAGGGAGAGTGATGAGGATTATAATAAACGTGTACTGTGTTGAGTGACAAGTTCAAATGTTAAATAAGGTAATTATTCATTGGTCTGATGTGTGGCGTAAACGAATATCTCTTACAATACGTGAACACTTTTATGGTGGCGCAGAGGCAGTAAACCGACAGAAACATTCAACCAGGTGACTTTGTGTTAATTGATACTGAACAACATCGAACACTTGTGGCCTCTGGGAAGGTATGTTACATTATACCAGATGCACAAGGTTGGTTGTCAGAACGTCAAAAAGTGTTGTGTCGTGGTCAAGAAAGTTTACGTACCATTAATAAATATTCCCTTGAATTAAATGGTGTTCAATCCAGTGCAGATGGAAAAACTAAGGACAGTGACACTGAGTGGATATTGGATAGACACTGCCCGGGGTATGCAAGAAGAAACCGTGTAAGACCCACTAGGAAAAACAGCAGCGCAATCTAGAGAGGGCTGGAACGTCTCCTGGAGGAAGACGCAATTTAAGTCGTCTAACAACGACTTCCGACCCGGCCCCGCAGTGTGGAAACTTTTAATTTCCGAAACTATGCGCCTAATAGGTGTTTTATGTGCCGATAGGAGTCAAAATGTATTTGGAAAATGGAGTAGAAACCAGAGTTCCCTTGGCCGCATGCGCGGAATGTGCGGGGGAGGGAGAGCGCGTATTGTTTTGAATGTGGTGAGGAAGCTGAGGGAAAACATGGAACCACGAAATTTGACGTCACGGTGGCCTAAGGATTAATATAGCCTCATTTTCATAATAAGAAGTGTCGTAATTGTTCCTGGTTGGGGGAGTGGAGGGAACGGGATTTACGGGACCCACAGTAATAGAGTGGTAAAAGTGTGATAAGGAAGGACCGGGTGACTGACGCGTCACAATAGACTGTGTCCTGGGGAAATTTACCCTTGGATTATCATCACTATCGGTCTCAGATCTTAATGGAGTGACCTCTTGTTTGTATAATAGTTATGAGACGTTAAATCGTTTGTGAATTGTAATGTAATTAATGATAAATAACGCTAAGTTAAGCGGAATATGTGAAGTGAAATAAGATCGTTTGCTCCGAGTGAAACACGCTAGACCTCGTTGGTAACGAGGACGAGGAGGAAAAGGGAAACTCCTTGAGTCCTCGAGTCTAAGCAGGGACAACCAGCGGATACCTCGTCCTGCGGGAATGAGAATCGTGTCGGTGTAGCAGGACATCGAAAAATGAGGATGGTGAATCAAGAAATGTGGAATATCAATCACCCACAGTTAAGTAACCCTTTAGTTATAGCAACCTTGATGGCCAGTGGTGGTTGTTAGATTAGATAGCGTTACGAGTGATCCAGTACAACAAGTGACCACCAGAGAACATCTGGTACAGTATTGGATTAAGTACAAATTTTTCCTGACGGATGTATCCATGTGTTGTCCTACCCCCCCCCTTCATTCAGTAAAACTAATTTAATCTATACAGTCCACAAATTAATTAGTAGCCCGTACTTGTGGGGTGCTACTATCCATTCATACGGGTCTCGGATAGATATGGATAAGATTGTGAGGCCAAAGGGAAACACTTGCCCAACCAGGGTTTTAAGTTTTCTCACATGTCTCCCCGGGGGTGACTAGGGTTAAACATACATTAACACCCTAGGAAATTTTCCACCCCATGACCCCTTTCTTTAACAGTTTTTGGGGGGCAAAACTTATCAAAACCTTACTAAAACAAAGTAAATAATATCAAATTCTTTACGGGTCAAAGCCTAAAAAGTTTTTACTAAAGAAAGTAAAAATTATTTTGGACAAGACCGGCCCCTTTGGGGAATCATGCTGATATCTTTAAATAAAGCTATGCTTATCGAATGGCTTCTTAAATCCAGCTAAAATTTGACCTAGTAATTTGCCAAAATTTGAGGTCAGGCTTTTTGGGCGGGAATTTTTCGTAAAACTTGTCCCCTGTTTTAAAAATGAATTACATTAGCCATCTTTTCCCAAACAACACTACACCTGTTTGAAGAGATAAATTTAAAAAAATTAGTTAATGGGGCCCCAGAGTTCCATTTTGCATTCCTTAAAACCCTTGAAAAACCTCATCGGACCCGGGGACTATTTTGCTTCAGTCGGTCTATCTGCTTCACAACCCTTTCATAGGATGGATGTTACATAATTTATCTTCTTCTGGCCCCTATAGAAAATTTAATTCTGGGGAAAGTTATTAGTTCTTCCTGTTAAAAAACGAGGAAAATAAAATTTTTTAAAATCGAGCACATTTTTATTCTCTTTGGGCAGTAAGTCCCATAGTTATTTTAAGGGGGCCTTTTTTATCTCTGCTTTTGTTTATATACCTGAAAAAAAATTTTTTGGGGTTTGTTTTAGAATACTGAAAATTTTAATTTTATAGTCCCTTGTAGAATGTACAGCATAGGGCCGAAAACTGGCTTATATACGTAGGAGGTGAGGCAAGCAGGAGGGGTGGGGTTTTTATGGTATCATCCATAGCGAAGTGGGTTTCGTCCAAGGTTTGGACAAGTGTTGAAGAATTCTTTGTAACAAGTTCCCCTGATGCTGCAGTGCTGACAGTTGTGATGATCTTTAAAAACCGACAAATTGAGATTAGACACTTTTGCAACACAACTGACGAACTGCAGCTCATGGGATCTTTTACAAAGAATCTTCAACATTGTCCCAAACCTTTGGACTAACCTACTTGACTTTTATGATCCACATGACCCCACCCCCTCCTGCTTCGCCTCACCCCCTACGTATATAAGCCACTCTTTCGGCCATGCTGTACAAACTGCAAGATTTATGGACTGAACACACGACCCAGGCTGAGGGACATTACCCAAACTCCCCTCCCTTACCCTTTATCTTGTATTGGACTGATGAAAAACCACTGTGTGGCGAAAAGTTCCCTGAATAAAGATTTTCCCCTATGTTGCATAAGTGTCTCAACCTCAAATTGTCGGTTTTTTAAGCCTTCATCCACATAGGGAAGGAAATTTATTCAAAGTAGATGTTAGGGGAAATTCAGGAGGGTCTAGATGCAGTTCAAAGTAATAAATGCAAGGTTCTGAAGTCGGAGTGCCAAAACCCTAGCACTTTTTAAGTTAAATAATGGTTTAGAAAGACACGTAAGCAAACACTATTAATATTTATTAGAAAACGTTTCGGTCCTGGGATCTTGATCACTTTTAACATACGAAGGATCAAGGGCCCAGGACCGAAACTTTTTCTAATAAATTGCATAGTGTTTGCTATTTTTTTCTAAACCAATTGTCGGTATTTATTACCAAGGTTTATACCAAGTTAAATAAGAACAGATTGTAAAAAAGATTTGGGGTTATGGTAGCAGCAACCAAAACCCAAAGACGCATCCCCAAACGTACGTAAAAAGGCAAATAGATTAGGGGTTTTATATCAAGACGGTGAGCAACAGAAGTCCAGAGGTTTATGCGACTCTATAGTGGGCAAGTTATTAGAATCAATTATAGGACTTTATAGAAGTCACCTTGAGAGCAAATTGATAAATAACCCGGGCATGGTTTCACGAGAGGCGTTCCCTCCTGAAAACTACTGCGTTCTTCAAAAGAACATTGAGCAGTTTACAGTGATAAGGAAAATTAATTGTTTTTTTTGGATTTTAGAAAGCCTTTTGACAGAGTACCTCCAAAAGACTCTTAAGAAAAAAGGGGACTCAGGTATAGGAGGTAAAGTTTAGCAGGGTTAGGCAGGCTTACCAATAGAAAGCAGGGATTACAATAATGGAGTGAAATTGAAGGGGGATTGCACAGGGCATTCCACAAATCAATTTAGGCCTTTTTGTTCAAATTTTTACTTTAAATGCCCTTTGATGAAGGGATTACAGTGGACAGAGTAATTTTAGCTGATGAAAAAAGATAGGCCGTAAAATTTACCTGAGGAGGAAACAATGAATCCGGGGGACGATTTGGACAAATTAAGTTTGGCTGAAAAATGGCAATAAGTTAAAGGGAAAAAGTAAGGTACTTCCCCTTTGGGTAATAAAAAAACCCCTCGAAGCTATAATCGGGTAAAGTGAGCTTGATCATAAAAAAGTGAAAAAGTTTTGGGAGCAGGAAAAGCGAAATAAAAACCCCAAACAGCAGTGCCTTAGTGTGGCAAAAAGGGCCCAACAGATTTACGGTTTTTACTCGGAAGTATAAGTAACAGAATCCAAAAAGTTATTTTACGCTCTATACATCACAGTGAGGCCTCATTTAGATTATGCGCCATTTTTGGGTCCCCTTACTACAGGATGGACATAGACTCTTAGAGAACATCAGAGAAAAATGACTAAAATGATTTACTGGAAAGGGAACCCCTCCCGTATGAAATAGACTTAAAGCCTTAAACCCCACTCTCGGAGAGGCGTAAATGGGGGGAGATATCATTGAATTTTATAAGTGGATGACAGGCATAAACGGGGAGATATTAATAAAGTCTGGGGGTGTCGAACCAGGTAAAAACCCAGAAAAAATGGATACAATTTGGAAAATCGTAAGGGCTTGATAAAGCTCCTTGACCTGTACTTAATCAGGGAAACCTTATTTAAACTCTGTAAAGAAGTACTTTTGCCCCTGGACTGAAACAAGATGCCCTCCATCGAACAACTTTACCAGCAGTTTAAAGGGAAAAATTTTGAGGGTACGAAAGGGGGAAAACGGCGATTGCCCCAGGGAACAAGAGGATCGTATAGTCCCCGTTTTGGTTTTTCAGGTCAAGAAGGGATGTGGTCAGTGGGTGGAAAAGCAGGGGAACGAATTAACGACAAGAAAGGAAATGGAAAAAAAACATGAAAAAAAGAGACTGGAGAAACTCTTTTGGGGAAACCCCCAACCATTTTCGGGGCACCCGATGAATTGAGACGACACTGGTCGTTACGACGCGACAAGGGAAAGGGAAGATTTGTTGTTGTTGGGGGTAGCCAGGTTAATCATGGAAAGGGCTTCTCTGAAGGGCAGGAGTAGGGGGCAAGGGATGCTTTCCTGGGGCAGGATGGAGGCATTGTTAGCCGGCTTGACAACATCATGAACGGTAATGGGATCAATCCTATTATTTGCCTCAGTGCTGGAGGCAATGATGTAGGCAAGCGTAGAAGTGAGGATTTAGTTAGAAAGTTCAGGACAGCTATAGACATAATTAGGATGAAGGGGGGGGGGTGCCCTGTTATATGTGGCATTTTGCCAAGAAGAGGTGTTGGTAATGAATGGTTGTCCAGAGCAATTGGTATTAATTGTTGGCTGGATAAACACTGTAAGGATAATGCAGTACCATTCATAGACAACTGGGACAACTTCTATGGCCGAAATGACATGTATGCCAGGGATGGGGTTCACTTATCCAGGGCAGGTGTGGGTTTTCTTGCTAACTCAGTTGAGGGGGTTGTTAGGACTTTAAACTAGGATTAGTTAGAGGTATGGGTTTAGAAATGATAAATAATGAGTATGGATATATTGACTTATGCTCTGATATTAAGAATCTTAATAGTTACTGTCATGGAGTAACTCTGGGTAATGATAATTTCAGAAATTGTTTAAAAACAAAGATCAATAGGAAAAATGTGCAGAAGAAAAAACATATGATGGTATTTTATGCTAACAGTCGAAGTGCAAGAAATAAAATTAATCAACTACGTTTGGTAGCATGTGCTGGGAACTTTGAAAGCATTGCATTAACTGAAACGTGGTATGATTTAAAGAGTCGGGATATGACTGCTGAGTGTAATATTCAGGGATTTAAGTTGTTCAATGTGGATAGATCTAATGGGAAGGGGGGAGGAGTTGCATTATATGTTTGAGAAAATATTAATTGTTGCATAAAAACAGGTATAACAATAGATGGAGCAGTGACAGAATCTGTTTGGGTAGAGTTCGTAGAAGGTCAAGAAAAACTAATTCTAGGTGTAATATACCGACCTCCAGGCTTGGATCACTAACATAGTCATAGTAGGGACTTTAACTTTAGTCAAATTAACTGGAATTCTTTGACAGGTAATCTAGAGTCCAGTGACTTTATGGAAACAGTTCAGACTGTTTTCTGAAGCAGAGTGTAACAGAGCCTACCAGGGTGTGAAGGCTTACTCAGCTCTGTAACAACTTCAGACAGTATTACCAAAGCTGGCTCCTCCTTAGGAAAATTAATGAATAGAAAAAGAAAATAATAACAGACAAACATAAACACTTTATTATATAGAAAAAAATAAAATATAAACACTTAAATATGAAATATTAATCATACATTAAAGAAAAATGAAAAATGAAAAATATAAATGATAACTGAATTAAAACGCTAATATAAAAACTTGGGTGTCGGGTGTTGGAGACACTGCTTGTTGAAATCGTAGCCGTGCCGATGATGGGGGGGGGTCGCAGGTGTTTGTTACAACCCCATGGCTAGTTCTTCACAGTATTGCCTTGATTATTCTATCCTGATGACAGGAAAGCAGGTTCTTTACCGCTGCAATGATGAGGGGTTACGTCCTGCAATTTCATACAGATCCCACAGGTAATTAAATCCAAAAAGGGGAAGTCTCAGGACGTTCGTCCATCTCCATCATTCGGTTCGTTGTTTTGCAGGTGACCCTCTCTGTCATCCAAGCTGGAAAGATAGACAGGTTACCCACTGCTTAAGAAATCACTCTCCATGATAAGTACAATACCTAAAAGATGTGGTGATTATTACAACAGTCAACCCTTAGAGCAAAACTGAAAGGACTAAGTTTATTATTGGTCAAAAGTGAAGCTTTCAACCAATAAATCCACTAGAATACAAGGCAGGAATGTACTTACAGTAGTGCTGGGAGCTGTGAGTCTAGTGATTACTGTTTGGACCGGAGCCCCACACGTCACCTATCGGGGGGGGGGAGAAGGAGGGGAAGGGAAAGCGGGAGCTAGACTGACCCTACCTTTAAAAAGCACTGGCAGTCAAACTATCACTTTCGGGTGGGGAAAAAAGGGGGGAATAGCGGGAGCTTGACAGATAAGATAAGATAAGATAAGATTTCGTTCGGATTTTTAACCCCGGAGGGTTAGCCACCCAGGATAACCCAAGAAAGTCAGTGCGTCATCGAGGACTGTCTAACTTATTTCCATTGGGGTCCTTAATCTTGTCCCCCAGGATGCGACCCACACCAGTCGACTAACACCCAGGTACCTATTTGCTGCTAGGTGAACAGGACAACAGGTGTAAGGAAATGTGTCGAAATGTTTCCACCCGCCGGGAATCGAACCCGGGCCCTCCATGTGTGAAGTGGGAGCTTTAGCCACCAGGCTACCAGCCACCAGCCACCTACCTTAACAAGTAGCCTGCAATGAAGCTATTGTTACTATATACTCCATCGCTACTCCTATCTATTGAACTTTTCCCTCACACTCCCCCATACCAAGACTTATAGTCAAGGAGTATAAGAAGAATAGGCGAGGAAAAAGTTCTAACATATGGAAGTCGTGTAAGGCAAAAAATCTTCTACTGACTGTCATGACTTAACCAGTCAGACAAATAATTGGATGAACCATTGATATACACAATATGGAACTTAAAAGCCTGGAGTGCCAATGTCCACCTCAAGAGGCGACTGTTGGTTCCCTTAAAAGTTTCTAGGTATATCAAAGGTTTGTGGTCCGTTTCTAGAATGAATTCTTTTCCCAGTAAATAAAATTTAAGTTTGGAGATACCCCACACAAGGGCTAAACATTCCTTTTCTATTGTGGAGTATCTTGTTTCTGCGGGAAGGAGTTTCCAGCTTAGAAGCATACAGGGAAGGGAAATACCACCGTAGTACACCGCACCTAAGCCAGTATTGGAGGTATCAGTTCTTAAACAAAATGTTTTATTAATATCTGGAATCTTAAGTATAAAGGGGCTTTCAAAAAGATACTTTTAATCTCATTAAACTTTTCCCAAGCTACGTCCGGAAAGTTCAAGAGGTTCCTTCACAGACTTTTTTAAAGGAAGTCGGATAAGAATGCCTGTAAGATCAGTAAGGTTCGGGATAAACCGTGCATAAAAATTTTTCAGAACTAAGAAAGCAACGCATGAGCTTCTTGGTTTTGGGGAATTTAAATTCTAATAAAGCTTTGATCTTACTGGGGGGAGGGTGCAAGAGTTATTAGAAAGTACATCCAAGATATCTAATCTTGTTATACCCAAGGAAGCATTTTTTTGACTTGGCAGTAAGGCCATGTGAGCGTAACCTACGCAAAAGTGATGTTAATGTTTGGATATGTTCGCCCCAAGTGGATGTCTTTTACGTAAATGTTATCAAAATAAACTGAAACATTTTGGCATATTACCCAAGATCTTTCTCATCAGTCTCACGTAGGTAGCACAGGCAGTTCCCAAACAAAGGGGTCATAGTTCTATATTGCATCAGTCCTTGGTGTGTAGGAAAAGCTGTGTACTGCCTAGAAGAAGGATCTAACATTACTTGATGATATGCCTGTGCAATATCAATCTCTGAAAAGAAGGAAGAGTCATAAAATTTGAGTAGATCGCTATCTATTAAGGGCAAAGGCTCAGCATCCCACCGAGTTATAGCATTAAGGCCTCTGAAGTCAATAGCACGTCTATATGAATATCCTCCTTCTTAACCATGACTACTGGTGAACAATATGAAGATACTGAAGGTTCCAATGATCTTTAGTTTTAATAATTTGTCTACCTCTCGGTCAAATGCATCCCTAAGGTGAACTGGAACTGGTATAATTTTCGTTTGATAGGATTGTCCTCACTAAGTTAATCTTATGGACTACCGTGGAGGTAACACCTGGAATATCAGTAAAGACGTCTGAAAAGTTACTCACACATTGAAGTAGTTCATGTCTCTTATGGTCATCCAAAGATTTATTAATATTAATGTTGGTTGTGCCCGAGTGGTCAAGAGTCACCAAGTCATGTAGCTCTTCATCATAGTCTAAGTTAGTGTCAATTACACACACCTTACATTCTTCAGTTGTCGTATCAAGTTCGTGTGGAAAAACTAAGTCAAAGTTATTAAGGCAGTTAACCGAATTTCTTCGGTAATATTTCTTAAGGATGTTGATAAGATAAAGCTTAGGCTCCCCCTTGACTTCTATGAGGTAGTCAACTTTCCCACAAATCTTTAATACTTTATATGGACCTTTCCATGCTACTAAAAATTTATTTGACTTGATCGCAAAAGTACAAGAACTTCATCCCACTTTAAAACTCTCTGACTTCTGGAATTAAAATAGGTTTTGTACTGGTCCATTGACAAGCTTAGGTTTTTCGAAACTATGTCAGGGGTTTCTCCTCAAGTTTGGATCTAAGGTCAAGGAGAAACTGGTAAGAAGACTGAACCTCAGCACTCATCTCCTCATTAGTCCATAAGTCAGAAGGATGGACAGTGCACCTCTGGCCGTCTACCATAGAGAAGTTAAAAAGGTGAAAACCCCAAAGAGTCTCTGGGAACTTCCCTCTGGCAAACAAAGCAACAGGGAAAGTAACGATGCCACTCCTTATGTTTAAGGGAGCAAAGTTTCCTTAAAAGGGATTTGAGAATCGAATGCTGGCGCTCAATCCTCCATTACAACAGCTGGGATATAGGGTGTGGTGAAGAGAGGCTTCACTCCCAGAAGTTGGTATAAAATGTTGCATTAAGTCTGATGTGAATTGTGTCCCACGGTCAGACAAAATTTCTCTAGGGATGCCCACTCTGGAGATGATGGACAAAAGGGCTTCAGCCACCTCTGTAGTAGTTATGGTCTTTAAGGGTATGGCTTCAGGGAAACTCGAAGCATAATCAACTAATGTTAATATATATCTATGTCCCCCCGATGAAATTGGAGATAAAGGGCCAACGATGTCAATAGCTACTCTTTCAAAAGGTACCGTAAAGACTGGCATTTTTTACCATAGGTACTCGCCTGGTACCTGGGAGGAGACAGTTGGCAAACTTTACACGATCTACAATAGGTAGTGACATCTGAGGACATTTTTGGCCAAAAATAGGTTTTCCCCTAAATTTTTTTTAAGGTTTCACGATGCGAGAAATGTCCGGCCACTGGCAGGTCATGAGCCATTTTAAGAATAGTCTCTCTGCATTGACTTGGAACAACTAAGATGGAATAGTCTATCTCATCAGAATTTTAATTTGAATACTGACTTGTACAAGATACCTTTTATATATTCAAAATTTTTATGAAAAGTTTTTTCTTTGATAACTTGATTTTGTTAGCGGCATTATGGCAATCCTGAAGAATAGGGCAATTACATTGTAAATTGACAAAGGAGTCCTTCGATATGTCTAAAGGCTTAAAGTCAGGGGAAAAACAAAGGGTGGATAGTAGGGGGAAAACCTGGGCTTCGGTCTGAGCCCTAGTCAAACATTTATAGTATCGGAGGTGATATCTTCACTTTCATCTAATAAGTGAACCGGTGACCTACTACCTCGCTTCGAGAGTAGCACACTGCTTTTTATCCCACATGAATCTCACGAGACATTGTCTCATCTGAACTTTCGAGGGCCTTCTCTGACTCTACAAAAAAGGGGATCTGAAAAAACCTATTCCATCTTTGGTGATGAAAGTTCAACCTCAAAAGAAGAATGGCACCTTTTAAAATTACCTATTAGAACGGAGCAAAAAGTGATGGGAGCTAGTACGGCTTCAGGGCCAACCTGTGAACCATTTAGACCTAATGTAACAACGGATGGAGGAAAAGTG
>NW_026496796.1:0-14173 GCF_026875155.1 Cherax quadricarinatus | reverse complement strand
TGGTGATAATTTCCCAAGTGCTTAGGTAGGGAAAAGAATAAAGAACTCAAAAGGAAACACTATATCAAAACTCAAGAGAGTCACCAAATAGAACGAAAGAACACGTAAAAGACTGGGAATAATTATTCAGTTGACTTTCTTTTAAGACCATAGACAAAGATCACGACAGCCAGGGGGAGACGGGGTGGCATTGAAAATTTTCAAGACGGGGAAATGCCAATGGTGACACGTTAAATCGTATGTTCCCCATTTGAAATTGCTCAATGCTGACGGCCCCGTTAAAAGCATGAAAATATCAAGGGGAAACAAATCAGAGGTCGTTTAAGGCACAGAGCCAGTAAAGCATTTTAATTAGGGAACCCTTTCAAGCTTGCCCATGTACTCACTGGAACGGAGGAAAGAAAGGGAGACTGAAATATATTCTGGAAAAGTACCGGGGCCTGGCCCCCAAATCTGCACACTGCCATAACAAATTGGAGTGAAGATATGGGAGGAAGTGTAAAACAAACCCGTGAAGAGCAGCGTTGGGGTAGGGACAAAAGGGAACACGTATCATATCCGGAGTCCCAATTTTTCAAAAATTTACCAGAAGATTCAGAAACACGACGGGAAAAAGGTAGAAGCCTTCAAGAAAACTAAAAATATGTGGGGCGGGGCCTCCATTGCAACAACTTGGTTGACCAGGAAACACTAGAAGTCGGGGTCCCATAGTGAAACCCCGAAACTCTTCAAAGGGATATCAAAAGGGTTAAAGGCAAGGTGCAGGGAGTGGCTCCTCCAGTTTTCAGGTCCTGGTAGTAGTCTCCCACAGTCTTTAGGCCAGGGAGAATATCATCAGTTTCAGGGCCTGGTGTAGTCTCCCCCAGTTTTAGGGCCTGGTTTAGTCTCCTCATTTCAGGCCTTGTAGTAGTCTCCTGCAGTTTCAGGGCCCTTTTAGTAGTCTCCGCAGTCTTCAGTCCTGGTAGTGCCCGCAGTCTTCAGGGGTGGTAGAGTCCCCGCGTCTTCGGTCCCGGGGAGCAGTTCTTGCACTTTTCGTCCCGGTTGAAACTTGCAGCCTTCAGGGGCTGGTTGCAGTTCCTGCGTTTAGGTTCCTGGGAGTAGTCTCCTGCATTCTTAGGTCCGGGTTTTGCAACCCAGCATCAATTTTCAGACCGGGTTAGTGCCCCCTGCCCCCGTTCAGGTGCTGGTTGCGTATCCTGAAATTCTTCAAGTCCCTGGTAACAGTATCCAGAAAATTTCTTCAGTTTTGGGTTTTAAAGCGGGTATCCTGCAGTCGAAAGGCCCTTTGGGATAGCGGGTATCCAGCATTTCTTCGGGTTTCCTTTTTTAGGTACCCTCCTGCACCCCCCTTTCGGTTGCTGGTTGCAAAAATCCTGTTTTTCTTCAGGTCCTTTTTGGGGTTAACGTATCCACAGTTTTTAAGGTTTCTTGGTTTCCAGAAACCAGCAGTTTCGGGCCGGGTACCCCAAGAAATTGTTTTGAAATCTTCTCCACGGCTCTCGGGAAAACTGGAAAAAGGTTTTTTCTAGGCATCAGGGGCAAAACTTTCGTAAAAAAAGTTAAAAAAATTAACACTTTAGCCTCCTGAAAAAATTTTCCACGGCTCCCCGTGCTAAAAAAACTTTTTCCTTTCTTTACCAGTCAACCCCAAACGAATTTTTAAAACCTTTTCCCCCCATTTCCCTCCCCCTTTTCCCTCCTCTCCCAAAATCTTTCAATAAATCCTGGCATTCCATTCTACAGATTTAGAAAGCACAACGTGTTCGTTTTTCCTGACCCCAACCAGTTTTTTTTTTTCTGTCCCCTGCCCTCGGGTTTTTCTCAAAAGGGGTTTTCCCAAAGGGGCCCAACCCCCCCCCGGGTGGCCCGGAAAAAATTAAAACCGGGGCCTTTCACGGTGGATCAGGGCCGAGCCCCAAGCCTTTTACTGCGGGCGCCCGAAACCCAAAACGTACGAACCACACCCCGGGGGTCGGGGTTTCGGGTTGTAAAACTCCTTAGTCCCTTTTTCCCCTGAAACTAACATTGGTGCTTCTGACCCCGGGAAAAACTCCCTGTTTCTTTTTTTGTCAGATTTGCCTTTATTCTTTATCTAAGGCGTTTCCCAATAAAAATTTTATTGTAAACCGCCAAAAGAAGGGGAAATTTTGTCACCCGGGATTAGGGGACTAGGCTTTACACTCGTTTTCCCAAAAGTTTAAGGGGACTGGGCCTTTACACCCCCCCTTCCAAGCTTTTTGATTAGGCTTTTCACTGGGCCTTCCAACCTAGGACAAAGCTTTTCCCACTCGTTTTCCCAAAAGCTAAACCCTAGGTTTTTCATTCGTTTTCCAAGAGGGATAGGTTTTACACTTGTCTTGAAACCCAATGACTAGGCTTTACATGAAAACCCAAAGACTTTTGGCTATACATTTCAGTTTTCCCCAAACCCATTCTCAGCAATAGTGGCGTGTAAAATTTGCCCAAAAGGGGCCCCGGGTGCGCCCAACTTCTAAAATTAAAGGCAGACGGGGGTTGGGTTTAAGGGGGACTTACAAAAGGTTTTGGTCGTCTACCAAAGGATCTTTAAAGTCCCAACACCTATTCAACCAGCAAATAATTTAAAAACCAAAAACCCGGTTTTTGGATGTAAAATTGTAGGGTGTATATTATATATAAATATACAAAAATATAAATATATAAAAATAAAATTATATATAAAATTTTATATATAAATATTTCCCTTTTTGGGAGTATATACCCTTTTCCAAAAGTTGTTACAACCACAAAATTTGCCTGTTTGTATTTAATACCCCTTTTAATTGATTTGTGAAAATTTTAAAATCAAAACTAAATTTGCCCAAACAACAGTTTAAAAAAAACTTTTCCTCAAAAAAAGTATTTTTTAAAGGAAAGAAGCGTTTTTTGTTTGAAAAACCCATTTTTTCGGGCCTTTTTACCCTTTGCAACTAACTAAATCTTGAACTTGAAATTTTTAAAATTTCTTTTTTTATCTCATAAAATTCAATTCATTTGGGGGTTTAGGTGAAATTTCCCAGTTGTTTTTTAAAGCGGAAAGGTTCCCAATTTAAAGTCCCCAAACCTTTAATCCCAACTCTGTGGATATTAAAAGAATTTTCTACTCCAAAAAAACCCCGCCCTGGACCCAGGCCCCTGGTGCTTTTTCTGGGAAAACCAAAATTTTTGCTGCTTGGCGGCCCCACGGGCCCCACATTTCCCTCAAAAAAGGTTGTTTGGAAACTTGGGGGGAGGTACCTGTCCAGTTTCTACACTTTTAACTTGTTCCGGAAAGAGTTTTTGAAAATTGTCGGGTTTTAAAGTTTTAGTTTGGGACCACAAAATTTTGATATAATGTTTCTTATTTGTTCCCAACTTTGCCCCTTTTTTCATTGGGTTTTGGGCCTGGAAATTTTTCCCCCAAAACCCAACTAGTATGTTATGGCATTTGGGGCCAAAAATGGGTCCCAAAGGCCCTCGGTATTTAGGTATATTTTATCTTTTTCCCCTCTCCCCCCGCCGGAGCGGATGAGAAAAACAACTTAAATTCTCACAAAAAATTTAGCCCCTTAAATTTGTTTTAAATATAGAATTACATGATTACTGAGTTTTAAATTTTAAAATTTGTACAACAAAGGCTCCCTCTCTACATGCTGCCCTCCCTTTTTTGATTGCGGGGAAGGGATTATCACCCCCCCGGAACCGGCCCTCTAAACCGCCCCCTCCTATTTTTAAAAAACGGAAAAAATACCAGTAAGGTTAGGTGCTGGCACCATCCGTCAACACAAACCATTACAAAAAACTAAACTAAAACAGCCCGAAAAAAAAATTTAATAAATTCCCTTTGAAGACGGAAATATTTGCCAATAAACATGGAAATTTAAACAAGTCCCCAACCCGGGGAAACGGGTTTTTTTTAAAACTAAGTCGCTCCCTGCACATGCAATTTTGACTTTTTGGGGGGGACTTTTGGTCTGGGAAATGCCGGGAAGGAAAAAAAAATAAAAAAGTATTGACCCCTTGATTTTACAAAAGTTTTTCGACATGTACGCCAGGGTGTAAAACAGCACAAAAAAATGCTTGAAAAAAAGAAATAACTAAAAAAATTTGGCTATGGATATAAAAATTCTCAGAAAATAGATTTAAAGAGAAAAACCGAATGAAGTGAAAACCCGTTCCCCCAAGCCCAAAGTACCCCCCTCTCATTTTCCCAAAAAAGGACCAGTCCCCCACCCAGTTCCCCAAGACACAGTACCCACTACCAGTTCCAAAAGAAACAGTCCCCCACCTCATTTCCACAAAACACAGCCCCCAAACCTCATTCCAAAAAAAACCCCGTACCCCCCCTCATTTCCCCCAAAAGACACAGAACCCCCCCAGTTCCCCACAAGACACAGACCCACCTCAGTTCCAAAGACACAGTCCCCCAACCCTTCTTTTTCCACAAGACCCCAGTCCCCAAATCGTTCCACAAGAAAACAGAAACCCCCACCTAAGTTCCACAAACACAGTACCCCCCTTTTCATTTCCACCAGACACAGTACCCACCTCAGTTCCCCAGAAAAAAACCCAAACCCTCATTTTTCCAAAAAAAACACATTTCCCCACCCATTTCCACAAGAAACAGTACCCCCCCTCAGTTTCCACAAGAACGCCCCCCCAACCTCTTTTCCCCCAAAAAGACCCCAGTACCCCCCTTTCATTTCCAAAAGGGACACAGTACCCACCTCATTCCACAAAAACCAGTACCCACCACGGGTCCCAAACGAAAACCCACCTCATTTCCCACAAAAAACCCCAAGTACCCCCCCCATTTTCCCAAAAAGACCCCAGTACCCACCCCCATTTCCCAACAAAAACACAGAAACCCAAAACCTCAGTTCCACCAACAAAAAGGAAAACCCAAACCTCATTCCCAAACAAAGAAAACAAAACCACCTCATTTTCCCCCCAAACACGGGAAACCCCCCCTCAGTTCCACCAGAACCGAGAAAACCCACCTCAGTTCCACCAAACCATTTACCCCCCCTCATTTCCCCACAAGAACGAAAACCCCCCTCAGTTCCCAAAAGAAAAACAGTACCCATTTTAAATTTCCCAAAGACAACAACCCCCCTTTCAGTTCCACAAACAAAAGTCCCACCCCCTTTCCACCAGACACAGAACCCACCTCAGTTTCCCCCAGAAAAAACGTAACCCACCCCCCAAGTTCCCCCAAGACACAGTACCCCCCAAAAGTTCCAAAAGACAAGAAAACCCACCTCAGTTCCCCAGCCAATTTAACCCACCTAAATTCCAAAAAGACACAGTACCCCCCTCATTTCCAAAAGGGCCACAGAAACCCACCCCCCAGTTCCCAAACCACAGAACCCACCTCAGTTCCCCACAGTCCCCAAACCCCCAGTTCCAAAAAGACCAGTTACCCCCCCCTTCGGGTTCCACCAGACACAGTACCCCCCTTTCAGTTCCACCAAGACACAAAACCCCCCTTTCATTTTCCACCAAAACCCCAGTACCCCCCTCAGCCCACAAAAACCCCAGACCCACCCAGTTCCCCAAAAGGGAAAAAAGTACCACCTTCCCAAATACAAGACCCAGCCCCCACCTCATTTTTCCAAAAGGGACACAGTACCCACCTCAGTTCCAAAAAACCGTCCCCAAAACCACATTTTCCAAAGACAAAAGTACCCCCTCAGTTCCACAAAACACAGTACCCACCTCATTCCAAAAAGACCCCAAGTCCCCACCTCATTTTCCCACAAGAAAACAGTACCCCCCTCAGTTCCACAAGCCCAAAAATTACCCCCCCTCTTTTCCCACAAGCCCAAAAGTCCCCAACCCCCAGTTCCACAAACCCCGGGTCCCCACCTCAGTTCCCCCCCAGACACATTTCCCCACCCATTCCCCCAAAGACCCCGAAAACCCACCCCCCCAGCCCCCAAAACCAAAACACAGTACCCACCTCAGTTCCCCCAGAAAAAATTACCCCCCTCAGTTCCACCAGACCAGAAACCCACCTAAAATTCCAACAAGCCCCCCCAAACAGTACCCACCCCTTTCCCAAAAAGAAACAGAAAACCCCCCCCTCATTCCAAAAGGGGAACCCAGAAACCCACCTGGTTCCCACAAGCCCCAAAAGTACCCACCTCATTTTCCACAAACACAGTACCCACCTCATTAAACAAGCCCAACCAGACCCCACCTCATTTCCCAAACAAAAACAAATCCCCCCCATCTTTTTCCAAAAAAGACACAGTACCCCCCCTCAGTTCCACAAGACACAGTACCCCCCTCATTTCCCAAGACACAGTCCCCACCTCCCCACAAGACAAAAGTAAACCCAAACCCTTCATTTCCCCAAATGACACAGTACCACCCATTTTCCAAAAAGGAAAACAGAAACCACCTCAGTTTTCCAAAGACACGAACCCCCTCATTTTCCACAAGCCCAAAAGCCCAACACCCAGTTTCCACAAGAAATCATTTACCCACCTCTTTTTTCCACAAGAAACATTTACCCACCTAAAGTTCCCCCGGGAACACTTTTAACCCCCCCCGGGTTCCAAAAAAAACCGTACCCACCTAAAAGTTCCAAGATAACGTACCCACCTCACCCACAAAAACCCACTTTTTCCCACCTCTTTTCCCCCAACAAGAAAAAAAGTACCCACCTCAGTTCCACAAGAACACAGTACCCCCTTTCAGTTTCCAAAAGACCCCAATTACCCACCCCCAGTTCCACAAGACAACATTTTCCGCCACCTCATTTCCACAAGACCCCAAGTACCCACCCCTTCCAAAAAACAGAACCCACCTCTTTCCCAAACAAGACCCCTTTCCCCCCTAAAGTTCCACAAGACAAAGAAACCCCCCTAGTTTTCCAAAAAGACAAAAAGAAAACCCCCCTCAGTTCCACCGGGGCCAGTACCCCCCAAAAATTTCCCAAAAAGCACAGTACCCACCTCATTTTCCCAAAGGGAACACCTTTACCCACCTCAGTTCCCCCCCAAGACAAAATTAACCACAGTTCCAAAAAAACCCAAGTCCCCACCTCGGGTTCCAAAAGGGACACAGTACCCCCCCCTTTTTTTCCACAAGACACAGTACCACCTCATTTCCCAACAAGACACAGTACCCCCCGGGGTTTTTCCCCCAAAGACAAAAAAGTACCCACCTCATTCCCCACAAACACCAGTCCCCAAACCTAAAGTTCCAAAAGAAAACGGGAAACCCTCCTCAGTTCCACAAGAAAACATACCCACCTAAACCCACAAGACACAGTACCCACCTCATTCCAAAAAAGAACAAAAAAGAACCCCCCTCATTTTTAAACAAAAACACGGGTACCCACCTCATTTCCCAAAAGGGCATTAACCCCACCCTTTTTTCCACAAGCACTTTTTACCCCCCCTCATTTTCCAAACAAGACACAGTACCCCCCTAGTTCCCCCAAGACACAGTCCCCAACCTTTTTTTTTCCACAAAAACAAGTCCCCCCAACCCCCTAAAAGTTCCAAAAAGACACAGTACCCCCCCTCATTTCCCAAAAAGGGACATTTGTCCCCACCCCATTTTCCACAAGACCAGTACCCCCACCCCAGTTTCCAAAACCAAAGGTCCCCCACTCAATTTTCCACAAGACACGGGAACCCACTCAGTTCCAAAAAGGGACAAAAAAAGAAACCCAAACCTCATTCCACAAGCCCATTTCCCAACCCCCGTTCCACAAAAACACGTACCCCCCCTAATTTCCCCAAACCAAGAACAGTACCCCCCTCATTTTCCACAAAACAAAAGTCCCCCAAAACCCAGTTCCACAAGAACAGTCCCCACCTAAACCCCACGGGGCCCACATTTCCCCAACCCATTTCCCAAAAGGGCCCCCGTACCCACCTCATTTTCCAAAAGGGGAAAAAACAGAACCCACCCCCATTTCCCAAAAAGCCCAAAAGTCCCCCCCTAAAGTTCCAAAAGGAAAAACCAGTACCCACCAAAGTTCCACAAGACACAGAAAACCCCACCTCAGCCCCCACAAAAACACAGACCCACCTCAGTTCCAAACAAGACAAAGAAACCCACCCCCAATTTCCCCCTCTATCACGTATATCCAAACAAAAACCCCAAGGACATAAATCAAAGCACCGTAACCTTCTTTGCAGCCCAAAATTTACAATTTATAAAGGACGCCCATGGGGGACACAAATTTAAAATTCCACTAGGCATCCAAAAGTTTTTGATGGGACCTCAGACACAATATAAAATTTTTCAAAAAAAGGACAGTTTCTTTTGGTTCCTTCATGGAAAAAAAAAAAGGAAAAAATTCCCAATGACTCACAAAATGGGTAAATACAGGGAACCTGCAAAAAAAACCGTACCACAGGGGGGGGATTTAAAAAACCCCCGGGGAAAAGGGGGATTTTCCAAAACCCCAAAAAACCTTTCGCTTTAGCCAGGGGGACCTTTAAAAAAGGATTTCAAAAAAAACACTGGGATAAAAAGGGGGGGCCCGTTCAAAAGGGGGACATGGGGGAAAGGGGGGAAGGAAAATTTATGGAACTGTAATAATAAAAAATTTTTCATTTTTTTTTAAAACAATTAAAATTTTTTTAACGGGTGTAAAACGGGCCCCTTACGGGAAATTAAAATTAAAATTTTAATTTAACAAAAAAAAACCCACCCCCGGGGGGTTTAGGTGGGGCATTTCGAGAAATTTTTAAAAGAAATTTTTTTGCCCGGGAAATGCAAACCCCCCCCCAGTGGGAAAAAAACCCCCCAAGGAAAACCTATTTTACTAAAATGGGTAAAAACAGGGAAAAACAGGGGGTTCTTTAAGGAAAAAAATTCCTAATTTTTTCTACCCTTCCGGGGAAGCGAAACCAGGGGACCTAAAAAATTTTTGGGCCCCAAGGGGCGTTTAATCACCCGAGCTCCGGTTTTTTGTTTTTTGGTTTTTTCGAAAAAACCTGGGGGGAAATTTTTTTTTAAATTTTATAATCACACGGGGGGGACCCCCCCCCAAAAGGCAGGGGGGGGGCCCAAAAAAAAGAAAAAAATTTTTTCCCCCACCCTTCATTTCCATAAACTGCCCTTTCCAAAAAGGGTTTTTTGTTTTAAACATTTTCATTTTTTTTAAACGGGGCCAAAAAATTAAAAAAACCCCTTTTTTTCCAGAGGGGGGAAAATCCCCTTTCCCAAAATTTTTTCGTCCCCATCCCAAAATTCCTTTGTTTTTTAAACCTTTTACTTTTATATGAAAAAAAAATAAAAATTTTTTTTAAAAAAATTTTAAAAAATTTAAATTTCATTTCTTTCTTTTAAATTAAAGAAAAAAAAAATTTTTAAAAAAAATTAAATATAGGGTTTATTTTTTTTTTTTTTATACTTAAAAAAAAAAAAAAAACCTTTTCCAAAAAAAACATTTCTAAAATTTAAAAAAAAATTTGAAGCTCTTTTTAATTCCCAAAGCGGGTTGAAAAAATTTTTTGATGATTTTTTCAAAATTATTAATCAAAGTCAAAAAGTTTGGGGCCACTACAAAAACAAAATAAATTATTAAACAAACCCCCCCAAAACAAACCCCACTTTTCTTCTGCCCATTTTTTTTTTTATTCGCCGGTATTTTCCCCCCCGGGCCCCGGGGTTTTTTTCCAAAAAGAAAGGGGGGAAAACCCCCCCCCTGGTTTTTCCCTTCGGGGGGGGTTTTTTTCCTCGGGGGAATTTAAAGGTTCCCCAGGGGAAGGGAGGTAAAAAAACCCCCTCATTTTTTGGGGGAAAAAAAGTTTCCCCGGGGGCCCACCCCAAACTTTTCCCCCCCCCCTCAGGGGGGGCTGGGAAAGGGAAAAAGGGCTGGGGGGCCCTGGCCCCCCCAAAATTTTTTACCCCCCCCTTTAAAAAAGGGGGTTTGGGGTGGGGAGGGGCAGGTCTTATGATTTCCCCAAAAGGTTTTAAGAAAAACCCTCAGGCATTTTTTTTGGCACAAACATTTCAAATTTAACCTTTTTAAACCCACTCCCCCCGGGGAATGTAGGGTTTGTTTTTCAGCTTGAAAAATTTTCCCGGGGGGAAGGGGCAAAAAACGTTGCCAAAATTTTAAACTTTTTAAACATTATTTTGGGGGCTGTGGCCTGTTACCAAAAACTTTTTAATTTGGGGGGAAAATTTTTTAAACCAAATTTTTAAAATTAAAAACCCGCCTTTTTTGGGGGGTTTCATAGACCCCCCTGCGGGTTTTCCCCCACCCCTCTTAATTGTTATTAAAAATTTTTAAAAAAATTTTTTTTTTCCCTTTTTTTTTTAAAATTTTTAAAAAAACTTATTTTAAAAAGTAAAAATTAAAAGAAAAAAAAAAAACACCCTTTTTTTTTAAAAAAAAAAAAAAAGTAAAAAAAAGGGGAAAATTTAAAACGAGTTTACCCCCCAAAAAACCGGCAACCCAAGTGTTTTTTTCCCGGTTTCCCCACATTTAATGAAATGGGATTTTTTTTCCTTTTTCGGGCAGCAAGTGTTTGTATTTGGGGCTTACAGAAAAATGTAAATGGGAATTTTTAATTTTCTTCAGCAGCAAGTTTTTTGTTTTTGGGCCCTTTCACAGAAATTTTGGGAAAAAATGGGTTTTTAAATTTTTCTCTTAAAGCAGCAAAAGGTTTGTACTGGGGGCTTCACGTAATGAAATTTGGTTTTTTTTTTCCCCTTTTTCGGGCACAAGGGGTTTTGGTACTCGGTTCCCCAGAAAATTTTTAATTTAGGTTTTTATTCTTTTTTGGGGCCCAAGAAAATTTTGAAATTTTTTAATTGGGGTTTCAAAAGAAAATGTAATGGGTTTTTAATTTCTTTTTCACCCAGCAAGTGTTTGTACTCGGTTCACAGTAATGTAATAGGATTTTATTCTCTTTCAGCAGCAAGTTTTTTGTACTCGGCTTCACAGTAATGTAATAGGATTTTATTCTCTTCAGCAAGCAGTGTTTGTACTCGGCTTCACAGTAATGTAATAGGATTTTATTTCTTCAGCAGCAAGTGTTTGTACTCGGCTTCACAGTAATGTAATAGGATTTTAATTCTCTTCAGCAGCAAGTGTTTTGTACTCGGCTTCACAGTAATGTAATAGGATTTTATTCTCTTCAGCAGCAAAGTGTTGTACTCGGCTTACACAGTAATGTAATAGATTTTTTTCTTATTCAGCAGCAAGTTTTTGTACTCGGTTTTCACAGTAAATGTAATAGGATTTTATTCTCTTCAGCAGCAAGTGTTTGTATTTGGGGCTTTCACAGTAATGAAAATAGGATTTATTCTCTTCAGCAGCAAGTTTTTTGTACTCGGCTTCACAGTAATGTAATATGATTTTATTCTCCTTTCACCCAGCAAGGGGTTTTGTACTCGGCTTCACAGTAATGTAATAGGTTTTATTCTCTTCAGCAGCAAGTGTTTGTACTCGGCTTCACAGTAATGAAAATAGGATTTTATTCTCTTCAGCAGCAAGTGTTTGTATACTGGCTTCACAGTAATGTAAATAGGATTTTATTCTCTTCAGTAGCAAGTGTTTGTACTCGGCTTCACGGGTCTGTAATAGGATTTTATTCTCTTCAGCAGCGTTTGTACTCGGCTCACAGTAAATGTAATAGGATTTATTTCCTCTTCCTTGGAAATATGCCTTTTATGTATTTCTAGTTCTTTCTACTCCCGGAGCCCGGCCAAGGGCCAGGCTCGTTTGGTTTCATTTGTTTTTCCATCCCAGCGTCTGGTAGGAGGTTTAATCACCGGGTTTTTAGTCTGGTGTTCCACGACCAGGTTCTGTCCTCTCACTAGCCAACTGTAATCTGCTTTGTTAATTTCACTACATGGTCAAGGTTGGCGGCGGTACGGTGCGGTATTTTGGGGTAGGGTGAATTTTTTTCGTACCTTTACCTCTGATATACCTTTGATGATTTCCTAATATTTTTCATCTCCGGAGCCCGACCGGGGGGTCGGGCTCATCTGGTGTTTGCCCTAGTCCAACAGGCAAAATTTCGAACTTTTTAACATTTCAAACAAAAAAATTCAACGGAACCATACCGAATTTCGTACGTACCATATCAGTCTACCACCTTGCTAAAAGTGTGACTTTGGTTAGTCCATATCCAAAAAACCACAAACATCAGGAAAATGTTCGCTGGATAATTAGAACCATTTAAAAGTAAAAGTGGTGGTCAGGAAAGTCAACTTGTTCTCTCTAGACTGGACTGTTGCTACATACAACTCGTGCGTCTTCAAGGAAAGGAGAAATTATGTAAATGGATAGCGCACAAAGAACCTTCACTTTTAGTATAAATTCAGTCAAACAAAAATGAACAACTGGAAACGTTTTGTAGTCCCTTGAACTTTACTCCCTGGAACCTGGATAATTCTGGAGGGAATGGTCCCAATACCCCATGTGAAAGCAGGAGACTTTGTAGACAGTGCAAAAAAACCCCTCCCAAATGATAACTAAGGGCGCGATGGGGTGCGTTGAGAACAATATAAATGTAGGGAATTACCCAACAAAACATTGGGAATTTAATTAATTTAAATCAGACGTTTCTGATCAGCGGGCTGTGGTGTATACACTGAACTGCACGAGGATGATACCAACAGCCTGGTTGATAAGGTTTAGCAATGGTACACCTGGAGGGTGTTTCCGGGGGTCAACGTCCCCACGGGTCCAGTCCTTGACCAGGCCTCCTGGTGAATCAGGGCCTGATCAACCAGGCGTTTGCTGCTGGCCCCCACGTAGTCCAGCTTACGCACACAGCCCAGCTGATCCGGACTTTTTTTAGGTATCTTTCCGGTTTCCTCTTGAGGGCAGGCAGGGGTCTATTGGTAATCCCCTTTATGGCTGGTGGGAAGGCTACTGAACAGTCTTAGGTTCCCGGCCGCTACTTTTTACTACGGGTATGTTTGCACCGTCTGCCTAATCTTTTGCTTTCGTCGGGAATGATTTCTGTGTTGAAGATTTTGGACTAGTCCCTCCTAAAATTTTTCAGGTACAGTTTAATAATGTACCTTTCTCGCCTGCACTCCAGATAGTATATATAGGTAAAGTGACCCCAAAAGTTCCCAGTAATTAAGGTGCTTGAATAAAACTTATATGTGGCAGTGAAGTTCTCTGCACATTCTCTAGAAACAAGATTTCAAACCTGCCTTGGATGGAGCTGTTTGTGTGCAGCAGTATTAACCAGGGCCTAAAGGGAACAAGTGATTTAAAAAGGATCATCATTTAGGCATAGCATCTCTTGTTTTGAAGGTTCTCATTTATTTATCCGCAGATTGTGATAGTGACACTGTTGTAAACCTTGGGAAAGGTGAGATCCTTCAAAAGATCACAATCCTTCACATTACTTTTCCGCTCTATTGTGTGATTTAGAGTTTAAAGTTTTACTCAGTTCTAGTTATTAATTTCCTCAGGTTTTCCATAACGAATTAATTTTAATTTGTCTTCATTGAACATCATATTGTTTTCCGTTGCCCATTGGAAAACTTGGTTTATATCAGCTTAGAGATTTACTGTGTCCTCAAATGGATGACAGTCTCATGCAGATTCTAGTAAATTGTCTCCAGAACAAGACACTGTGCTATGGTTTACATTTCTATGTCTAATATGAGGATGAGGAACAGGATGGAGAAGAGTTTCTGTGCCTTGTGGAACAGAGCTTTTCACTGTGGCAGCCTCCGACTTAACTCTGTTTAAACCCCTACTTTTCTGTGTTTTTATTGGTTAGGAAAAATTAAAGATCTATCTGCCCCTTTTTCAATTATTCTTTTAGCGTGCTTTTGGTGCACTATTACACCATGTAGGCCTGGGCCCAGGGGTGCGCGAAACCCGTGAAATCGACCACATTTATAAACTCCAGGTAGGTCTGCTAGTAATGTTATGTAAGTCCTCCTATGTAGGAAGGGTGTTGATAAGTCTTGGTTTCCCCTAAACATATTTCCAGCGTACTTTAGTACTACCACTGGGGATATTGTGTGTACAACCATCAGCTCTCGTAGGGAATAATTTCACTGAACAATTCTGGAACCAAAGCCCCTCTGGTTTTTTTCCCGGCACACACCTGCAGGTCCCGTGTAGGTCTAATCTAATACAATCTACCATACATTCTCCACCTGACTCTCCACACTATATATACTCATGATACCTTTACCCCGGTTAATCTGTTTGTTTGGG